>PIJE02001553.1:82500-121685 GCA_002895965.2 Coryphaenoides rupestris | reverse complement strand
CTGTACGCCGTTGGAAAGAGAGAAGCAGACAGAAGTTTTAAAAAATAAATCCATTTCCCATGTGGCAGCTGCGAGCCAAAAGACCGCAGATAACTTCTCATCTCAAACTTATGTGACAAAAAAAAAAGTATTGAGAGAGAATACATTTTCATGCGGAGGCTGTTGAAGACGGCTCTTATAGCTCCCCAGGGGGGACTTTTGTGGAGATATAAAGAACATTTCATGGTTTGAAAACGACAAAGAGAAAGCTTTACTTCTGTGGAAAATTCAACAACAACCTGCAGCGCTCACACAAATCCGTCTCCATTTCAATGGCATTTGTAAGACTTGAAACAGTGGCTAATGTTACACCGTGGAGTCTTGAAGTGGCCAGCGCAAAACATTGGTACAATCCTGTGTGCTATACTGTACACTATACGATATTATATTATACGATACTATACTATACTATACTATGCTATGCTATGCTATACTGTACTATACTACCTTTAAATGTAAAAGCTAGAAGGGTTTTGATGTTAAAGTCTATTCCAGTAAGTGTTCTCTACTTAAATATGCCAAAAGAAAGTTACATTATTCATAGGAATTGATCACATTACACAATACAGTGTGTGTTATGTTCCCATCAAAAGAAGAAAGTGATCGCAATCACTTAGGGGGTGGAGATAGATACCATGATCAAGTTTTCAAAGTATACCCACATGCTGATGAGTGGTACAAGCTGTGTCTCTACCTTTCAACCATCAGGCATTGACAGAATGGTCTGTGAATCCTGTACGAATGCTCGGTTTCTAACCCCCATTCAGAACCCTGTAGCTCTTTCGGGTTCTCTCCCGATGACAGAGTCAAACATGCACACACGCTGCCTCTCTCCGGTGGTCCCGACGGACCCTTTTTTCTCCCCTCCTCCTCCTTGCAGAAATCCCTACTTTTGCACATCCAAATTTCCAGTGCCCCTTAAATAATTCATCTTGTTGGACTCCCTTTTGCCCATGCTGGGCTGTCCCCGGGATCTCACTCCACTCCACTCTCTCTCTCCATGTTAGCTCGCGCCGCGCGTGTCTGCTCCACGGGCTAGCTTGCCGGGGTTGACTGCAGTACCGGCTTTCCCATAACGCGCATAACGCTCTGCGCGTGGGGGCCCCCCATTGCTAGGGGCCCCCGAGATCCGGTGGCGCGCACACACACACACACACACACACACACACACACACACACACACACACACACACACACACACACACACACACACACACACACACACACACACACACACACACACACACACACACACACACCGAGTTGGCTGCAACTCTTCTTCCCCCCCGTTGGCTGAAACTCCCGGAGCCTGTTCTTCTCTTATTCCAGGAACGTTATTTCACCGCAGTTCATTGTTTTTATCACATGGTTCTCGTTTTCCGATACATTAGATATTTCAGTTAACATATTTCCATCCTACGCTCTGTGTGACGGCCGTCGTCGTCGCCTCTGCTCTCTGGTACACCTGTCGTCCGTCAGAAACGCTCATTATTTTGGCACTTTAATAATTGCATTACTTACTTATTGTTGTTCATTATTTTGCACTTGGGGCCCCAGCTTCATTCTGTGCTTGGGGCCCCCAAAAAGCTGGAGCCGGCACTGGTTGACTGTACCGTCTGCTTTCATACGACCCCCACCGCCACCGCTGCTGCTGCTACTACTACTATTACTACTACGACTACTATGTGTACTGTCATCTGGGAGAAGAGTCGTTGCGCATTAGGACCCCCGCCCCCCCCACCACGCACCCCCTCATTATCAAAACGGATATCTTCACCCGAGGCGGCCGCCGCCTGCGCTAAGATAACAAATAATTCATCATCGCGTCACGCGCAGGAAAATGATTTCAGGTGCAGCCGAGTGCATGACACCCCGACGCCTCGTGACAAATTGCAGTGAGCCACGCGGCGGCAGTCAATAATGCAGCCATTATGCACTAAAAAACAACAACAACAACAACAACAACAACAACAACAACAACGCGAACAAATGCAAGCGGAAGATTGGAAAGTGTAGTGTGGAGCCGGCGTGGCGTCGGAATATTGCACCCTGGGTAATCAGAGGTGGCTCTCGCGACCTTCTATGATTGCTAGCGCCTCGCTATCTGGTGACTGAAGGACACTGTGTTTGCTGCTGGCTGAACCAACGTGATGCATTAACCCAATACACAACCGAGAGAGAAAGAGCAAGAGAAAGAGAGAGAGAGAGAGAGAGAGAGAGAGAGAGAGGGAGAGGGAGAGAGAGCCAGAGCCAGTGGGGTATAGAGACCATGATTAATTTTCCTCTCTGATGGATGGAAAGGCGTCTTCTGGTTCCCTGCTGTGTTGCACCCTGTCGCTGCACAGAGAGGCAGGCACCATTGTGTGTGTGTGTGTGTGTGTGTGTGTGTGTGTGTGTGTGTGTGTGTGTGTGTGTGTGTGTGTGTGTGTGTGTGTGTGCGCAGAGGCCCGGTGGTCACAAGAGCAGGCGTGTGATTTAAATCAGGCTGTGCTTCTATCTGTGTCTTATTAATATGCACGACGGATGCAAATGGAGGGAAACGGAGAAGGCTAATGAAAGGCAAGAAAATGAATGAAGCAAATTAGCACAAGGAGTGGAATGAGGATGTGTGTGTGTGTGTGTGTGTGTGTGTGTGTGTGTGTGTGTGTAGGGGGGGGGGTGCAAGCAGTGTAGTGTAGGGTAAAGTGGGTTATGAAATAGTGACGCAATAGGCATATTCATGCAGGTGGGCCGAGACGGATCAAAGAAGCATGGTGCACAAATTGCACAAGGCTGCGCTCTCCAATGCACACACACACACACACACACACACACACACACACACACACACACACACACACACACACACACACACACACACACACACACACACACACACACACTACATTTGTGAGCTAACATTAACCCTGGGAGGCCAGAGTACAAGATGCAGAGGCAGAGATAGAGAGAAATAACTGTGTGTGTGTGTGTGTGTGTGTGTGTGTGAGAGAGAGAGAGAAAGAGAGAGAGAGGGAGAGAGATGAGGCCTGTGGAAGCAGAGGACCAGGAGGTCAGCGCCAGGGGTCAGCGGCGAGCAACTCTAGCATGAAGCCGGTCTGTCCACTGCTGTTAGTCATTCTGGAGTCAGAGTGGTGGATCGCTGGTGAGGAGAGTCCCAAGGAGAGCACGGGAGAGGGGTCGGGAGTGGTGGGAGGAGAGGAGAGTGGAAAGGAGGAGAGGGGAGGAGGAGGAGAGAGAGGAGAGGAGAGGGCGGAGAGAGGAGAGGGAGAGGAGGAGAGAGAAAGGGCAGAGGAGAGGAGAGGGAAGAGAGAGGGAGAGGAGAGGGGAAGGGAGAGGAGAGAGAGGAGAGGAGAGGAGAGGAGAGGGAGGAGGAGAGGAGAGGAGAGGAGAGGAGAGGGCGGAGGAGAGGAGAGGAGAGGGCGGAGGAGAGGGGAGAGAGGGGATTGGTACTAGAGGAGGAGAGGAAGAGAGAGGAAAGTGGAGAGGAAGAGAGGCGAGGAGAGTAGAATGGGAATGGGAAGGAAGGGAGAGTAGAGGAGAGGAGAGGAGCAGTGTGGGGCCTGACCGGTCACAGTGGGGTTTCATTTGATTCACTCTGAAGTGCGTTCGGTCGAAGCGGATTTTCTTGGAAATTGGAAGTGCACGCCGCCCGGTGATTGGTTTGTTACTTTTGTGCTGAGTGGGTGTGACCCACACCCCAAAACGTTACCTGCAGTCTCGTATCCTGCGGGTAATTACGGGTAAAAAATAGTTTTGTTTCGGGGGGTGAACTTCGCCGCAGTTTAACCTCAACCAGCGAAGGGAAGGCGATGAAAGATACGAGGAGGAAGGAAGGAGCTGGAGAAGGGGGAGGAGGGGAGGAGGAGAGAGTGCATAGCAGAGCACAGCAGAGGAGCAGTATGATGGAGACAAGTCTCTCGCAGAGCAAAATAACCATTTCAGGCTCCAACGTCGTTGTCTTGTCTCCTTTTCATTAAAGAAAAGTGATGATGAGCGTTCATGGGGTTATAATGGGCTGATTGAATTAAAGGAAGGAATGCGCCCTCTCGCTTGGTCATCGCCGCCGTTGCTTTGCAGACGTTTCTCTCTCTCTCTCTCTCTCCCGCTGCGAGTCAATTAAAAGGGAATAAGACGGCGTCAGCTCAATATCCACCTGATTCTTCTCTCTCCGAGGTTGGAAGAAGCTCCTCCCCCCCCCCCCCCACCACACACACACACACACACATTCTCTCAGTCGCTACGATGTGCAATTATGCTAATGAGGCCCACCTTGCTTTTTCTGAGTTTTCCCCCTCATCTGTTTCAGACTTCTCCTGACTCACTCACTCTCTCTCTCTATCTCATCTTGTCTCTATACTCTCTCACTCTCTCTCTCTCTTCTTGTCTCTCTCTCTCGTCTTGTCTCTCTCTCTCTCTCGTCTCTCACCTTTGCCCTGCGTCATCGTCATGTCTGCGGTGTGTTTGTGCCGTGACTTAAAGGGCCCCTATTACGCCGCCAGGTGTGAGTGTGATTAGCCATTGCGAGCCGTTTCACAATTGCCTCCCATGTGACTACCGTCTAGTGACATCACAAGTGGGAATGTCCACCTCGATGTATGTTGACTAGATCAGTTTGCCATACATCTTGTTGGACGTTCCCACTTGTGATGTCACTAGACGGTAGTCACATGGGCAATTGTGAAACGGCTTGCAATGGCTAATCACACTCACACCTGGTGGTATAATATGTCCCCTTTAATGCTGATCTTGCATTGACTGGCGCCACGCTGAATGGGTTTACATGCAGGAAGCCTGTCGCATATGTTCAGTGGTGGAAAGGATTTTGGGTTCTTTGTATCTCTCCAATCTTTACAATGCAAAATCTCCGGCCATTACTCTAGTTTGGGCTTCATATATATATCTATATATCTATATACATGACATGAAGGCACAGGGTCATTAAAATCGGGACGTTCCATTGGCTGATCCCCTGTTGGCTGCCACGGGCGATGTGAGCCAGAACGTGTCGCCTGCAAAGTAAACTGCAGACCCCAGATTAATGGGCATGACAGACCTTACTGTGTGACTGTGTGTGTGTGTGTGTGTGTGTGTGTGTGTGTGTCTCTCTCTCTCTCTCTCTCTCGCTCTCTCTCTCTCTGTCTGTGTGAATATTTGTGTGCACCAGTGTGTGCGTGTGTGTCTCTCTGTCTGTGTGAATGTGTGTGTGTGTGTGTGTGTGTGTGTGTTGGGTTGTGCTGTCGTGTGTCTGTCTGTATAAAATGTGTGTGTGGTGTGTGTCTCTCTCCTTCTTTCCTAATTTCTCTCTTTCTCTCTCTCTCTGTCTGCTGTGAATATTTGTGCTGCACCAGTGTGCGTGACTGTGGTCTCTCTGTCTGTGTGAATGTGGTGTGTGTGTGATGTGTGTGTGTGTGCGTCGATGCTAGTGTGGTGCGTGGCATGATGTGCCACGCACTATTCCACATCGGCTTCATCCTCCACTGGGTCTAGCCCAATAAAAAGGTAGATTTTGTGTGGTGTTGGTTATGTTGTTTCTGCCTCTTTCTTACGGGAGCTTGTTAAACATCGGCTCGCCGGGTCGGGATGGTCTTCATTTCATGACGGGAGAGACAGGAGCGTCTAGATCCAGCCCACCTTACTCTACAGGGGTGGACCCGACCTGTCCCACATCTAGCCACCCCACACCACGCACTTTCTAGCCGATGTTTTTATTGGCTCGATACTGTTTTGTGGACACACAGATAACCTACTCTTCAAATTGCAATTTTGTACCGTCATTCACAATTATTTTGTACTCGTGTGCTTTGTAAAATGATGTCCACAAAATCAGTTCTCGACCCACAAATACATGCTGTACTTTTCACTTGTGTCTTGTAAAAATGATATTATGGATCGCATGACTCTCTTGAGTTTCTTGTCAAGGTCTCGCTGAGCAAGACGTTTAACCCTACCTGCTCCTGCCGCGCTGGCTGTTGCCTTGCATGACTCTCAGCATTGTCTGTGTATGAATGTTTGTATGAATGGGTCAATGTGAGGCACAAATTGTAAAGCGCATTATAAATGCAGTGCATTTACCATGCACCATATCTGAACATGTGAAAACATTTTGCATGAATTAATTTGAATATGTCAAAACCTTTTGAATAAATTAATTCAAATATTTGTGTGAAAAGTACCTCAAAAAACCCAAACCTACGGGATACAAATACATACAGTATTTGGTCCCACATTTGATGCTTCCTCCTGAATAGCCAATAGGAATGCTCAGATTAACATATCATTTGACTATCTAATCAGGAATCCTGATTGGGTAGGAAGGTAGATTAAATAAGTCCTTTGTTCTCTCCTCCCCACACAACCAGGAGGCGACAACACATGCTTGGAACGACACGTCGGTGGCTATTGCAGCTTGTAAATCCTCAAGTTGTAAAAGGTGAGTCACAATGTCCAGATAGTTAGGCCTCTATCCTTGTTGAGATTTGAGATCAAGAAAAGGCTCAACGGGCGGGGGTCCAGAGGTCAAAGAGGAAAGGGGAACGGAACTCGGGAGATTGGGACGGGTTAATGCATGGGGACGGATAATCAAATAGTAAGGAGTCTGCAAGCCTGATCATTAAGGACCAGTCATGTGGTGGTATACTGCTGAAGCTCGACAATTAAAATAATGCAACAGTGGAGCAACAAACAACAGTTAAGCGGGAGGATGTCTAACGTCAATAAACTTAATACAATTTCCAATTTTACAATGTTCCTACTGTATAGGCTGCATTTTAGTAATAAGAAAAGCCATCTCTCCTGGCTGGAGACCTACTTATGAGGACAAAGAGGAAGAGTTTCACAGGAATGAACCGAGACGAGGAATCCAGAGGAGGAAGTCAAGGGCAGGATCACGGCTCGCATGGCGGCAGAGGGAAGACAGGGCTAAGTCAAAACATAACAATTCCCCAGCCGTGCTCAGACTTTTTCCCCATTTGATATTTGCAGTGTTTTGCTGCCGCACACAAGGCCAGAGCTAGCGTTCTTCACACTGAGGAGGAGGAGGAGGAGGAGGAGGCTGCCACATAGAAGAAGAAGAAGAAGACAGCGACACTCGGCATGATGTCTGACGAGGAGGCTACGCATCAGCCACCGCTCTACTTTGTACATGTTGTATCCACTGTTGTTTTGCACCCCCTGCATTGAATGGTATTGTGTTAGTGGGCTTTCAGTCAATTGGCCTGTATGTGCTCTGCAAACCAGAACACCGAAGTAAACCCCCAGTGCAGGCAACGTGGCAAATAAGGGAGATTCTGCAGATATATATATATATATACGCAGAATGTAATGTCTGAGCCTTTATTCACTATGGCAACCGGTGGCCCAAGTCGTGAAATGCAAATGTCGAGAATATACACCTCCTCTCACGCAGTTCTGCATAGACCTTTTATACTTTTCTCTTCTGACCAAGCCAGCAAAACCATGGAATGAGCCTATGCCTCCACACATCTGACAGATCAGCTGGTACAACAAGAGACAAACTCTACGAGATCCACAAAGGCGTGTCGACGAGTTCACATATATGTATCTATATGTACAATTCTGTTCTAAAGGATAGCGTGGGTATGGGTTTATGAGGGGATGTATTTGTGGCTCGTGAAATATGAGCACAAGTGCAAAATATTTGTGGATCTGGGTACACGCAATGCAAATTGTCTTCGGTCCAATAAAGACCTCCATGCAAACCAAAACCCGTCTGAGAGAGACCCAACATGTGTGTGCGTGTGTGAGCGTGCGCACGTGTGTGTGTGTGTGTGTGTGTGTGTGTGTGGTGTGTGCGTGTTTTGCGTGTGTGTGTAACATATATACTGTATATATACTGTATATATATATATATAGGCCCATAGCAAGTAGCCTATGTGTGCACGGCATGCATACTGTATACATATGAGTGTGTGTGTTGTGTGGTGTGGTGTGTGTGTGTGCTCCTACGCCATGCCACCAGTGGATACTTGCGGACACCTACCACTTACAAGATATTATAAAAACCATCTGGTCTATCTATCAACTTTAAAAGTATGTCCCTGTCGGTCAGGGACTGTCACTGCAGCCCCCCCCCCCCCCCCCCCCCCCCCGCCCTCCCTCCCCACCCTCTCCCCACTCCAGGCTCTGGAAGCGTATTTTCTCTCCCCATGCAAGTAGGTAGGCTATTGTGGTGCTCGTGGTGGTCGTGGTGGGCGGGGGATGGATGCAGTGTCCTCTGAGACCCCGAGTGTTTTACGCTGCCGGTGCGCATACCTGCCACACTGGCGTTAATTAATGTGACGGGATGGGATTCTTTTTGTTCTTGATCAGCGTATTTTTTTCAATAACACAGGGATTCGGTTTTAAACTGGTTGTTTTTCTTTGCACCGAGTAGAGCATTGGGGTTAATGTACATTGCTGTCTTAGCTTTTGTCTATTTGTTCCCCCTCTTCTCCTTGTCCTCCACCCTGAAACGTCAGTGTGTATCCGTTAAGGCCCTCGCTAGTTCAGCTCTCGCTGGGGACCTGAGAGGGCAGACACACACACACACTCGCACACCCCCCACGCATGCAGGCACACACACAATGCACAAAACCCACACAACACACACACACACACACACACACACACACACACCACCACACACACACACACACACACACACTCATTTGGCAAATTAATGAAAACAAACCAAATAGCCATGCATGCACACCACACATCATGCACACACACACACAACAACAAAAGCCACAATGATGTGCTTTCACAGCAGCAGAGACAACGGGCGCGGGATGGGAGGGGGATATGGACACACAGCAACGCGCCCGAGGGTGATCCTTATTACAACGCGTAATGAACCACACGCAGGTCACGGTAGCAGGTGGTGTTGGACCGACTCATCACATCATCATTACCATGCCGCCTCTTTTTTTTTTTTTTTTTTTTTTTCTCCTCATTCTACCGCCGGCTCCCCCTCATTCACTAACTTATTCACGCACTCTCTCACTCACTCACTCATTCACTCATGCACTCACTCTCTCACTCACTCTCTCTCTCACACACTCACTCAGCCACTCACTCACTCACTCACTCACTCACCCATTCACTCACTCACTCACTCACTCACTCACACACACACACACACTCACCCATTCACTCACTCACACACTCACCCGCTCCAAGCCTTTGTATTGTTTTTTTTATTGTGACGAAAAGCCAATAAAGTCGACTTGACTCACTCACTCACTCGTGCGTCCACATCCCTATAATGAAGGGTCAGGTAAATAATAAATAATATATAGGTTACCGTAATCAATGCTCCATGAGAATCACGTCACCCTTCAATGATTGCATTATGAGTGTGTGAATGAGAATGAATGAATGAATGAATGAATGAATGAATGAATGAATGTCTTTTAATTAGGACAAATATGTAATCACTTAATAATGCACTGGATCTCTGCGTGGTGGTGGTGGGTGGTTGGTGGTGGTGGTGTTGGTTGGTGGTGGTGCTGAACGGAAAGCAAAGTGTCCCCCACCTCCTCGAAGAGCTCCAGGCTGTAGGTGTTGTCGTCGTCCGCGAAGAACACGACCCCGGCGTCCCGGCGGCTCCGGTGCTGCCGCAGCCACGTCAGGCCGGCGTTCCGCTGCTCGGTGGCGCGCGGCATCCCGGTCCTCTTGAAGCGGCGCGGCGTGAACACGTGCAGGTGCGTGTGCGGCACCCCGCAGCGCGCCAGGAACCGCGACACCAGCTCCGTGCGCCCCGCCGCGTCCTCCACCACGATCCAGTGGAAGCCGGGCACCTGGCGGAAGGCGTTGGTCAGCCGGGTGAGCTCCGCCTTCTGCACGGGGCGGGTGTAGGTGGGGGTGATGGCGTAGATCACGGACCGGTTGACCCTTAGTGTCCCCTGTAGTTTTTTGTTGTTGTTGTTGTTGCCGTTGTTGTTGTTGTTGTTGTTGTGTCCTCCCCGCGGGGCTGGTGGAGCGCGACGTCCTTTTCGTGTCCACGTCGATCATGATGATGACGATGAGGACCCAGGGCAGGAGGATGAAGAAGCGGCTGAAGAAGAGCGATTTCATGGCGGGGAAGTTGGGGTGACTGCAGGCGACGCGCTCACTTTAGCCGCGAACGAGGAGGAGGAGGAAGGACCATTTGCTCCTAAAACCCCAGGTCCATCCAGGGACCCAATTAACCAGATCCTCCTTTGGATCTAAACATCCATGGTGCCGTCCAAACCCGCGCTTATCCCACAATCAGAAGAAACACATTTCAAACTCACTTTCCGCTTGAAAGATGACCCCCCTTTTTTTTTTTTTTTTTACCATCCGTCACGTCCCGGTGTCCCGGTGTCCCTGTGTCCCGGTGGGGCCGTTTTTTCTTCTCCTCCTCCTCCTCCTCTTCCCTCCACCCCCTCCGGTTTGCTCCGCTCCAGGACCAGGACTAAAGTCAGTCGAGTCGCTCACCCACACCATCCATACTTTCCACAGTAGAACCAGTAGAGACGCCTCGGCTCCCGGTCAGGGCTCGGATTCCCCGGTATGTACCCGGAGAGGCATCACGGATAAATACTATGAACCACTTTTGGCCAATGAGCGTCGAGGCAGGTGCAGCGCAACATAACCGGAGGAGGAGAGGGATGTAGGCTACTGAGAGCGGACGGGGAGCGAGGGAGCGCTATATGGAGATGGAGATGTGAGAGAGAGACTAAGAGAGAGAGAGAGAGAGAGAGAGAGAGAGAGAAAGAGAGAGAGTGCGTGTGTGAAAGAGAGCGGGAGGGGGAGAGAGAGTAAGAGAGTGAGAGAGGCAGTGTACGTGTGAGAGAGAGAGGGAGGGGGGGAGAGAGAGTGTATGTGTAAGAGGGCGAGAGACAGAGAATGTGTGTGTGTGTGTGTGTGTGTGTGTGTGTGTGTGTGTGTATGTGTGTGTGTGTGTGTGTGCGTGCGCGCGCGCGAGGTAGAGAGAGAGAGGGTGTGTATGTGTGTGTGTGCGAGAGAGAGAGAGAGAGCAAGAGAGATGGAGATGGGGATGGAGCGAGACAGACAGAGACAGAGAGTGTGTGTGTGTGTGTGAGAGAGAGAGAGAGAAAATGGAGAGAGCGAGGGGGACTCAGCAATAGAGGAGGTGGTGGTGAGAAGAGAGAGTGGCTTTGTTAGGTTGTGCGCGAAATGCATCCATCTCCACTGATAGAACCCAGCTGAGAGAGAGAGAGAGAGAGAGAGAGAGAGAGAGAGAGAGAGAATAGTAAAGTGGACTAAAATGCATGAGGTGTGTACGATCCCCTCCTCGTGTGTGTGTGTGTGTGTGTGGACATCTGCTGTGCCAGGTGTACCTGTTGATGTCAACCTGCCCAGCCTGTTGTTGGCCTGCTGATTAGAAGGCGAGGGATGGCCCATGTCTTCAGCTTTGTGAGCCTCTGGAAAATGCAAAAAAAAGTCACACAAGCCTCTTATAGGAGACGTCACCTCCTCTGCAGCCGACGGCTCCGATGAGGCCCTGTGGTCTCCCAGCTTTTACCACCGGCATCAGATTGGCCTGTGCGACTGCAGGCTACGCACAGGAGATTTAAGCAGTCAAATGTCGATGCAAAATAAGACAAATTTTCCCGTGGAAAATCGAGGAAAAGCTGCCCTTTCCCTGCCGTATGCTAAGCCCAGTAAGCCTGCTGACTTCAATCCGTGTTGACCTTTGCATACCAGTTTTTGTTTTTTTTTCCCCATTGGTAACACCATTTTACAATAAGGGTAACCAGTAGCAGTTCCAGTGTTGGCCACAAGGTGGGACGCGGGAGCAGAATTGTGCGAGCCACGGAAATGTGACGTTCTGACCCGTCGCCAATGTTAGTCCGTTCTCCAAATGCAACGATACGATAATCTTACTCCATTTATCCAACATAATTCTCTCGAAACAGTGCTGAAAGTAACACGACTGCTTTGGGCGATAAATTAATCGCCCTTTCTGCATTAGATTCGAGGACGCTGATTGGCTTAATTTATGTATAATCTATATAATAATATGTACACTAATATGTATAATAATCTTGTCTGACTATAGGTGCTCAGAAGAGAGGGGATGAACAGGAGCGCAAATTTTACCCCAAACAGCACAATTCATATCTTATTTTAAAACACACACTCTTCAAATAAGTAACTATTGTTCATTTAAAACATTTATTAAATGTTTCTTTTTAAAATGTATTTTTGTTACGGACCCCTCCCAGATGGTAGGTCCAGGGGTATAGAGGAGGGGACCACGCAACAGAAAGGTGTCCGTGTGAGCTAACAAGAGCAGGTGCGGAGGTAGCACTGCACCCTACCACTATAAACAGTAGACAAACAAAGGGGTAAAGGGCACAAACCTCCGTGGTGTTTATTTGCACATAAACGACCAAAATGATTACACCACAGTAACCAAACAATCAGACAGGGGAGGGACAAGCTAAGGGGAGGACGCCAAAACCAAACGGGACCAAAAGAACAAAAGAAAGATAATCCCCGCCCTAGATCCAATTTCCTATCGCTTCCTATAATACAGATTCCAATCATCTCCCTAACTAACTAACGCTTACTAGTTGTCCCGCCTAGGCTAGTCCCAAAAATACAAAGGGTGGCCCCCGCCTGGGGAACACTAACCTAGTGTGTTTAGACAATCATTACCTGCGTGATGTAATGTCAGCCCACGGGTGTCTTAACTACCAGACCTCGCCCTCCCCTAGGGCAGCCTACGAGGAGTAACAAGGTAGGAGGATTAATACAAACAGCAGGACGAACAATCAACCAAAACAACAGGAAAAGCAAACCAACACTAGTAACTTAACACAAAGACAGCATGATCTGACTAACAAAGGAAAAATGCTACCTATCCTACGGATAACTCTGGACGACCAAAGCCCAACGCATGAGGCGGTGGTTGTACATACGTGGAGAAAAACCAGGGGATTGTGGTCTGTGTACACCACAACAGGAAGAGCGCTTAACCCCACATAGACTTCGAAGAAACTGGAGAGCAAAACAAACAGGGCAAGGGTCTCCTGTTCGATGGTTAGAGTAACGGACTGACAATCGTTTAAACTTGTGAGAAAAATAACAAAACGGGTGATCAATTCCCATCGGCATCTTCCTGCAACAAGACAGCCCCAGCCCCAACCATGCTTGCATCCACCTCCAGTTTAAAAGGCTTACTGAAATCTGGGGCAGCCAGGACAGGAGAACTACTCAGAAGTGCTTTCACGGCGTCGAACGCACTCTGGCACTCAGCTGACCAACGGAAAGAGACAGACGGGCTGAGCAGACTGGTTAGAGGCGCAACCACCGTAGAGAAGTTTCGGCAAAATCCTCGGTAATATCCAGCCATACCGAGGAACCTTCGCAACCCACGCCGGCTAGTGGGCGGCAGGGAACGCGGTGATGGCTGTGACCTTGTCAGCCAGGGTGCGGACCTCACCTCGCCCCACCTGCTTCCCAAGATAGGTAACCGTAGCCTGCCCGAACTCGCATTTGGCCAGGTTTAAGGTCAGCGAGGCCTTCGCCAAACACTCGAACACCACTCTCAGAGACCGGGCATGCTCGGACCAGGTAGCCGAATGCACCACCAGGTCGTCCAAATAGGCAGTGCAGTTCGGAACCCCTGCCAGGACAGTGTTCACAAGGCGCTGGAATGTAGCGGGCGCATTGCGCATTCCAAACGCCATGACGGTATATTGGAGAAAACTGTCAGGAGTAACGAATGCCGAGATGTCTGAGGCCCGAGGTGTTAAGGGAACCTGCCAGTAACCTTTTAGCAAGTCTAACTTGCTAACGAACCGGGCGGACCCAATGGTGTCAATGCAATCATCTAGGCGCGGCAACGGAAAGGAATCTGGCACCGTGACGGCATTCACTTTTCGGTAGTCGGTACAGAACCGAAAAGTGCCGTCTGGCTTAGGAATTAGGATACACGGAGAACTCCACGGACTGGAGCTGGGCACAGCCAACTCATTCTCCAGGAGATAGGCAACCTCCTTTTTCATCGCTGCGCGTTTGTACATGTTGACGCGGTACGTCAACATCATGCTGCAAAACAGTGGTGCGGCTGGGTACGTCGCTAAACAAGCAAGGAAACTCCTTAATCAAGACCCATGATGTCCGCGGTTTGGTCAGCATCGAGATGCTCCAAGTGAGACGGGAGAACTCTCATCATCTCCGAATTACCCAAACGCGCACACTGCTGGGGCGCATTTCGCAACACCAACCCATCCTCGTCAATCTCCCTAAAAACAACAGACTCGGGTGCCACCGCAGCAGAGGCCACAGAAGAGACGGCGGGCCCAGCAGTCTTCTCTGTTGAGGCCACAGATGGAAACTCGCGGGCATGATAATGCTTCAGCATGTTAATGTGACACCACACGGGAGGCGCGTCTCCGATCCGGAGTCTGCACAATGTAGTCCAGTGTCACTTCAACTTTTCTCCGACTACATAAGGACCGGAAAACCGGGCAGAGAGGGAAAGATCCCGGGATAGGCAACACACTAAAACTTAGTCACCAGGCTGGAAAAAACGTGGCACAGCCTTTACATCAAAGTGACGCTTCATCTTCATTTGGGTGGCAGAGAGCGCATCCTTAGCTAGAGCGCACGCGTCGTGCAGCCGCTCTTTGAACTTGCTAACGTACTCGAGCACACTCTTTGAGCCAGAGATAGGTGATGACATTAACTGATCCTTTAAAACTTTTAAGGGACCACGCACAGTATGTCCGAACACTAATTCGGCAGGGCTGAAACCCAGGGACTCTTGTACCGTTTCACGGACAGCAAACAGCACCAACGGGACGCCCTCGTCCCAATCCTTCTCAGTATCCATGCAATACTTCCGCAACATAGACTTTAGCGTCTGGTGCCACCTCTCCAAAGCGCCCTGGCTTTCTGGGTGGTAGGCGCTGCTAACCTTGTGGGAAATGGCGAGTGTTTGTAAAACTCGTTCGAACACTTGAGAGAGGAAGTTGGTTCCCTGGTCCGTTTGGACAACTTTCGGAAGACCAAAAGTGGAAAAATACTTAATCAACACTTTCAACACAGCCTTCGACGTGATGTTACGCATAGGGGTGGCCTCTGGGTAACGCGTAGCAGCACACATGATCGTAAATAAGTACTGATTACCCGACTTGGTTCGGGGTAACGGACCCACACAGTCAATGATCACTCTCTCAAACGGCTCTCCCATAACAGGAATGGGATGGAGAGGAGCCGGAGGAATAACCTGGTTAGGTTTCCCGGTAACTTGGCAGGTATGACAAGTGCGGCAGTAACGAGTGTGCCTTATAACGCTTACTAGTTGTCCCGCCTAGGCTAGTCCCAAAAATACAAAGGGTGGCCCCCGCCTGGGGAAAACTAACCTAGTGTGTTTAGACAATCATTACCTGCGTGATGTAATGTCAGCCCGCGGGTGTCTTAACTACCATACCTCGCCCTCCCCTAGGGCAGCCTACGAGGAGTAACAAGGTAGGAGGATTAATACAACCAGCAGGACGAACGGTCAACCAAAACAACAGGAAAAGCAAACCAACACTAGTAACTTAACACAAAGACAGCATGATCTGACTAACAAAGGAAAAATGCTACCTAACCTACGGATAACTCTGGACGACCAAAGCCCAACGCATGAGGCGGTGGTTGTACATACGATGGAGAAAAACCAGGGGATTGTGGTCTGTGTACACCACAACAGGAAGAGCGCTTAACCCCACATAGACTTCGAAGAACTGGAGAGCAAACAACAGGGCAAGGGTCTCCTGTTCTATGGTAGAGTAACGGGACTGACAAGCGTTAAACTTGTGAGAAAAATAACAAACGGGGTGATCAATCCCATCGGCATCTTCCTGCAACAAGACAGCCCCAGCCCCAACCATGCTTGCATCCACCTCCAGTTTAAAAGGCTTACTGAAATCTGGGGCAGCCAGGACAGGAGAACTACTCAGAAGTGCTTTCACGGCGTCGAACGCACTCTGGCACTCAGCTGACCAACGGAAAGAGACAGACGGGCTGAGCAGACTGGTTAGAGGCGCAACCACCGTAGAGAAGTTTCGGCAAAAACCTCGGTAATAACCAGCCATACCGAGGAACCTTCGCAACCCACGCCGGCTAGTGGGCGGAGGGAACGCGGTGATGGCTGTGACCTTGTCAGCCAGGGTGCGGACCTCACCTCGCCCCACCTGCTTCCCAAGATAGGTAACCGTAGCCTGCCCGAACTCGCATTTGGCCAGGTTTAAGGTCAGCGAGGCCTTCGCCAAACACTCGAACACCACTCTCAGAGACCGGGCATGCTCGGACCAGGTAGCCGAATGCACCACCAGGTCGTCCAAATAGGCAGTGCAGTTCGGAACCCCTGCCAGGACAGTGTTCACAAGGCGCTGGAATGTAGCGGGCGCATTGCGCATTCCAAACGCCATGACGGTATATTGGAGAAAACTGTCAGGAGTAACGAATGCCGAGATGTCTGAGGCCCGAGTCAACATCATGCTGCAAAACAGTGGTGCGGCTGGGTACGTCGCTAAACAAGCAAGGAAACTCCTTAATCAAGACCATGATGTCCGCGGTTTGGTCAGCATCGAGATGCTCCAAGTGAGACGGGAGAACTCTCATCATCTCCGAATTACCCAAACGCGCACACTGCTGGGGTGCATTTCGCAACACCAACCCATCCTCGTCAATCTCCCTAAAAACAACAGACTCGGGCGCCACCGCAGCAGAGGCCACAGAAGAGACGGCGGGCCCAGCAGTCTTCTCTGTTGAGGCCACAGATGGAAACTCGCGGGCATGATAATGCTTCAGCATGTTAATGTGACACACACGGGAGGCGCGTCTCCGATCCGGAGTCTGCACAATGTAGTCAGTGTCACTCAACCTTTTCTCGACTACATAAGGACCGGAAAACCGGGCAGAGAGGGAAGATCCTGGGACAGGCAACAACACTAAAACTTGGTCACCAGGCTGGAAAAAACGTGGCACAGCCTTTACATCAAAGTGACGCTTCATCTTCATTTGGGTGGCAGAGAGCGCATCCTTAGCTAGAGTGCACGCGTCGTGCAGCCGCTCTTTGAACTTGCTAACGTACTCGAGCACACTCTTTGAGCCAGAGATAGGTGATGACATTAACTGATCCTTTAAAACTTTTAAGGGACCACGCACAGTATGTCCGAACACTAATTCGGCAGGGCTGAAACCCAGGGACTCTTGTACCGTTTCACGGACAGCAAACAGCACCAACGGGACGCCCTCGTCCCAATCCTTCTCAGTATCCATGCAATACTTCCGCAACATAGACTTTAGCGTCTGGTGCCACCTCTCCAAAGCGCCCTGGCTTTCTGGGTGGTAGGCACTGCTAACCTTGTGGGAAATGGCGAGTGTTTGTAAAACTCGTTCGAACACTTGCAGAGAGGAAGTTGGTTCCATGGTCCGTTTGGACAATTTCGGAAGACCAAAAGTGGAAAAATACTTAAGCAACACTGTTCAACACAGCCCTTCGACGTGATATTTCCCATAAGGGGGTGGCCTCTGGGTACGCGTAGGCAGCACAAACATGATCGTAAAATAAGTACTGATTACCGCGACTTGGTTCGGGGTAACGGACCACACAGTCCAATGATCATCTCTCAAACGGGCTCCTCCATAACAGGAAAATGGCATTGGACGAGGCGCCGGAGGAATTACCTGGTTAGGTTATCCCGGTAACTTGGCAGGTATGACCAGTGCGGCAGTAAACCGAGTGACGTCTGCTTTAAACCGGGGCCAAAAGAAATGGCGAAGGGACCGCGGTCAAAAGTTTTAGTCACCCCTAAGTGGACCAACCAGGGGAATCATGGGCCCAGGGAAACAACACTTTCTGACGCCATACGGCGGGGACTACAATCTGAAACCACCGTACTCCAGGCACTACCCAAACTCAGGACGGGGATTCCACCGGCGCATCAGGAGTCCATTTCCAAAAAAGGTAGGCTACATTCATAGTCTTTGCTTCCTCCTGACTTACAACGCAGTTGGCAAAACATTCGACAGGGCTAACGTCCCTCAGTTTGGGCAGTTATTAACTGTGCAAGGGGTAGGCAGGCAATTTAAACTCACTCAAATCAGTGCTTGGGGCTTGTGACCCTTTTTTTTTCAGAACTCACTGAAGGAGTAGGCTGCTGAGCAGTCCTCATTGGAGAAGACAGGGAGCGAAAATCGTATCAGCCAAAACCAAATAGTCGTCAGGAGCATCCGGCTGTGACGAGCGGCGTCAACCCGCACAGGCGGGAAATACATCCGGGAAATCCACAGCAAGGTTTTCAAATGGAAAGTGAGCATCAGGGATATCCAAATACTTCCAGCCATAGGCCAGCACTTTACCACCCCGCTATGTCCGTTTCCCCAGGATCAGAGACACACCCTGAATGGGGCGCTGTGGCTGCACGCCTACTCAAAAACGTCCAACGGAATCAGCTCAACAGTCCAAGGTGACCTGGTGTAATGGTTACAGGCACACAGCCCCACTCAATGCCCTGGTACATCACATTTGAGCCACAATACGACTGCTCAGACGCACGGCAACGCGTCCCTCTAAGCATTAGGGACTGCGCCGCACCGGTTATCTCGTAGATCTGAACCGGTTTCTGATCGAGTGGGTCACCGGTGAACGAAACCATTCCCTGAAAAATTGAAGGGCGATAGGTGGGATCAGGACGGGACAGCACTACAGCTAGACACAGAAACAGTCCTTCCCTGGACCTTTCATACAGTTTAATCAAGCCCACCCACTTTAGTGGGCAAGCGGTGGTGGCTGGATTATACGTCTCAAAGGTGATACAATCAACGATAACAATGTCCTGGCCTATGGCAAGTAAAACAGGCGCCTCTCTTCTGGACCCGAGCCACCGGTGGGTACCGACTATGTTGAGACGGGGGAGACTCGCTCTACTCTAGGTGTTCTCTGGGCGATTAGGTTCACTTCAGCGGGGTTAAAGAACACGGTCTTATGTCGTCCCACGCCGAACTCATCCAAGCCCACCCGCCGAGCCACCGCTCCTGCCTCCCGTGCCGAGGTCACCACTTACTGCTCTTTAAGGTAGACTTGGTCTAGGGGTATGATTCTCGCTTCGGGTGCGGGAGGTCCCGGGTTCAAATCCCGGACAGCCCACCTGTTACGGGACCCCTCCCAGATGGTAGGTCCAGGGGTATAGAGGAGGGGACCACGCAACAGAAAGGTGTCTGTGTGTGAGCCAACAAAAGCCGGTGCGGAGGTAGCACTGCACTCTACCAATATAAACAGTAGACAAACAAAGGGGTAAAGGGCACAACCCTCCGTGGTGTTTATTTGCACATAAACGACCAAAATGATAACACCACAGTAATCAAACAATCAGACAGGGGAGGGACAAGCTAAGGGGTGTAATGGGAAAAGTCCATATAAGGCCTTTCTTTCAGCTGGCATTATGTTCCTTGAATAGATTGTCATTATGACAGACAAACTGTCCACAACTGGCATTAGCGTGACTTCTTCTTTGACCAATCATAAAGATAAGCAGCTGGGGTGAGGGTTGGTTGACCGTTAAACCCCCTCACTTCTCCTATACCATGAGTGGGGTGTAAAGTGTGTTTAAAAGGGACAGGTGAATATCTGTTTGGTACTCACGCTGCTAGAGAGGAGTCTGGTGAATGCATTCATTAAAATACACAAGTATTGTGTTTACTTCAGTTTGATGATCTCATTGCCCTAGATGCAATTATTGAATTGCCACGACAGGGAGGACGCCGAAACCAAACGGGACCCAAAAGAACAAAAGAAAGATAATCCCCGCCCTAGATCCAATTCCCTATCGCTTCCTTACTCTAATAATACAGATTCCAATCATCTCCCTAACTAACTAACGCTTACTAGTTGTCCCGCCTAGGCTAGTCCCAAAAATACAAAGGGTGGCCCCCGCCTGGGGAAAACTAACCTAGTGTGTTTAGACAATCATTACCTGCGTGATGTAATGTCAGCCCGCGGGTGTCTTAACTACCATAGGGCAGCCTACGAGGAGTAACAAGGTAGGATTAATACAAACAGCAGGACGAACAATCAACCAAAACAGGAAAAGCAAACCAACAATAGTAACTTAACACAAAGACAGCATGATCTGACTAACAAAGGAAAAATGCTACCTATCCTACGGAGGGGAGCAGGAGGGTTTAAATAACACGCACGCCCCTCTGATTGGCCAATGACGAAATTGGTAGAGCGACGCCATTGGTGGATGGACGTAACAGGAGCAGGACTGCGACGACGATGAACAGGGCTGCAAACGATGATTGACAGGGGCAGGGAACCAATCCTGGGAGACAACAAAAAGAGGGAAAACAGACAACACATACAGCACAACATATGTAGGCCTACGAAAAGTAACATGGAACGTAACACCCCCACAAACAAAGAGCAAAACCTATAGGATTTGTGATACCCATAATAGTAATAATAATCGTAAGACCATACATACAGTAGTCAGCACTAGGGGAACTGGGCTACATGTTCCTCCATGATTAGCGTACTACAGTACCTATGGGAACTAAGCGCGAGACAGCGCGTCCGCTAACACGTTCTCAGAACCCTTTTTGTGCTTGATGATAAGATTATAACTGGACGACCAAAGCCCAACGCATGAGGCGGTGGTTGTGGTTGTACATACGATGGAGAAAAACCAGGGGATTGTGGTCTGTGTACACCACAACAGGAAGAGCGCTTAACCCCACATAGACTTCGAAGAACTGGAGAGCAAACAGGGCAAGGGTCTCCTGTTCGATGGTAGAGTAACGGGACTGACAATCGTTAAACTTGTGAGAAAAATAACAAACGGGGTGATCAATCCCATCGGCATCTTCCTGCAACAAGACAGCCCCAGCCCCAACCATGCTTGCATCCACCTCCAGTTTAAAAGGCTTACTGAAATCTGGGGCAGCCAGGACAGGAGAACTACTCAGAAGTGCTTTCACGGCGTCGAACGCACTCTGGCACTCAGCTGACCAACGGAAAGAGACAGACGGGCTGAGCAGACTGGTTAGAGGCGCAACCACCGTAGAGAAGTTTTCGGCAAAAATCCTCGGTAATATCCAGCCATACCGAGGAACCTTCGCAACCCACGCCGGCTAGTGGGCGGAGGGAACGCGGTGATGGCTGTGACCTTGTCAGCCAGGTGCGGACCTCACCTCGCCCCCCTGCTTCCCAAGATAGGGTAACCGTAGCCTGCCCGAACTCGCATTTGGCCAGGTTTAAGGTCAGCGAGGCCTTCGCCAAACACTCAAACACACTCTCAGAGACCGGGCATGCTCGGACCAGGTAGCCGAATGCACCACCAGGTCGTCCAAATAGGCAGTGCAGTTCGGAACCCCTGCCAGGACAGTGTTCACAAGGCGCTGGAATGTAGCGGGCGCATTGCGCATTCCAAACGCCATGACGGTATATTGGGAAACTGTCAGGAGTAACGAATGCCGAGATGTCTGAGGCCCGAGGTGTTAAGGGAACCTGCCAGTAACCTTTTAGCAAGTCTAACTTGCTAACGAACCGGGCGGACCCAATGGTGTCAATGCAATCATCTAGGCGCGGCAACGGAAAGGAATCTGGCACCGTGACGGCATTCACTTTTCGGTAGTCGGTACAGAACCGAAAAGTGCCGTCTGGCTTAGGAATTAGGATACACGGAGAACTCCACGGACTGGAGCTGGGCACAGCCAACTCATTCTCCAGGAGATAGGCAACCTCCTTTTTCATCGCTGCGCGTTTGTACATGTTGACGCGGTATGCATGTTGTTTAATTGGGGCTGCGTTACCAACGTCAACATCATGCTGCAAAACAGTGGTGCGGCTGGGTACGTCGCTAAACAAGCAAGGAAACTCCTTAATCAAGACCATGATGTCCGCGGTTTGGTCAGCATCGAGATGCTCCAAGTGAGACGGGAGAACTCTCATCATCTCCGAATTACCCAAACGCGCACACTGCTGGGGTGCATTTCGCAACACCAACCCATCCTCGTCAATCTCCCTAAAAACAACAGACTCGGGCGCCACCGCAGCAGAGGCCACAGAAGAGACGGCGGGCCCAGCAGTCTTCTCTGTTGAGGCCACAGATGGAAACTCGCGGGCATGATAATGCTTCAGCATGTTAATGTGACACACACGGGAGGCGCGTCTCCGATCCGGAGTCTGCACAATGTAGTCAGTGTCACTCAACCTTTTCTCGACTACATAAGGACCGGAAAACCGGGCAGAGAGGGAAGATCCTGGGATAGGCAACAACACTAAAAACTTGGTCACCAGGCTGGAAAAAACGTGGCACAGCCTTTACATCAAAGTGACGCTTCATCTTCATTTGGGTGGCAGAGAGCGCATCCTTAGCTAGAGCGCACGCGTCGTGCAGCCGCTCTTTGAACTTGCTAACAGTACTCGAGCCACACTCTTTGAGCCAGAGATAGGTGATGACATTAACTGATCCTTTAAAACTTTTAAGGGACCACGCACAGTATGTCCGAACACTAATTCGGCAGGGCTGAAACCCAGGGACTCTTGTACCGTTTCACGGACAGCAAACAGCACCAACGGGACGCCCTCGTCCCAATCCTTCTCAGTATCCATGCAATACTTCCGCAACATAGACTTTAGCGTCTGGTGCCACCTCTCCAAACGCCCTGGCTTTCTGGGTGGTAGGCGCTGCTAACCTTGTGGGAAATGGCGAGTGTTTGTAAAACTCGTTCGAACACTTGAGAGAGGAAGTTGGTTCCCTGGTCCGTTTGGACAACTTTCGGAAGACCAAAAGTGGAAAAATACTTAATCAAACCTTTCAACACAGCCTTCGACGTGATGTTACGCATAGGGGTGGCCTCTGGGTAACGCGTAGCAGCACACATGATCGTAAATAAGTACTGATTACCCGACTTGGTTCGGGGTAACGGACCCACACAGTCAATGATCACTCTCTCAAACGGCTCTCCCATAACAGGAATGGGATGGAGAGGCGCCGGAGGAATAACCTGGTTAGGTTTCCCGGTAACTTGGCAGGTATGACAAGTGCGGCAGTAACGAGTGACGTCTGCCTTTAAACCGGGCCAAAAGAAATGGCGAAGGACGCGGTCATAAGTTTTAGTCACCCCTAAGTGACCAGACCAGGGGATATCATGGGCCAGGGACAACACTTTCTGACGCCATACGGCGGGGACTACAATCTGAACCACCGTACTCCAGGCCCTACCAAACTCAGCACGGGGATTCCACCGGCGCATCAGGAGTCCATTTTCAAAAAGGTAGGCTACATTCATAGTCTTTGCTTCCTCCTGACTTACAGCAGTGGCAAAACATTTCGACAGGCTAACGTCCTCAGTTTGGGCAGTTATTAACTGTGCACGGGTAGCAGGCAATTTAAACTCACTCAAATCAGGTGCTTGGGGCCTTGTGACCCTTTTTTTTCAGAACTCACTGAAGGAGTAGGCTGCTGAGCAGTCTCATTGGAGAAGACGGGAGCGAATATCGTATCAGCCAAACCAATAGCGTCAGGGCATCGCTGTGACTGAGAGCGCGTCACCGCACAGGCGGGAAATACATCCGGGAAATCCACAGCAAGGTTGTCAATGGAAGAGTGAGCATCAGGGATATCCAATACTTCCAGCATAGGCAGCACTTTACCACCCGCTATGTCGTTTCCCAGGATCAGAGACACACCCTGAACGGGGAGCTGTGGCTGCACGCCTACTCTAAAACGTCCACGAATCAGCTCACAGTCCAAGTGAACCTGGTGTAGTGGTACAGGCACACAGCCCATCTCAATGCCCTGTATCATCACATTTGAGCCACAATACGACTGCTCAGACCACGGCAACGCGTCCTCTAGCATTAGGGACTGCGCCGCACCGGTATCTCGTAAGATCTGAACCGGTTTCTGATCGAGTGGGTCACCGGTGAACGAAACCAATCCCTGAAAAATGAAGGGGCGATAGGTGGGATCAGGAGGGACAGGCACACAGCTAGACACAGAACAGTCCTTCCCTGAACCTTTCATAGCAGTTTTAATCAAGCCCACCCCTTTAGTGGGCAGCGGTGGTGGCTGTTTACGTCTCAAAGTGATACAATCAGCGATAACATGTCCTGCCTTATGGCAATAAAAACAGGAACGCTCCTCTTTGGAACCCCGAGCCACCGGTGGGTACCGACTATGTTGAGACGGGGGAGAACTCGCTCTACTCTTAGTGTTCTCTGGGCGACCGAGTCTGTGTCTCCTTGGGGAGGGGGGGGGGGGGGGGGGTGCTAGACGCTGTGATCCCCCCCCCCCCAGAGACACTGATTCGGTGACCGTCTCACATCTAGCACCCCCCCCCGGAGTCACTAACCCGGTGCCCGTTGCGCGTTTAGCGCGTTAAGCGCGTATAGCGCGCCTGGCACGTATAGCGCATCCAGCGCGTCTAATTGCAGAATGAAAAAAAAAACTGCGACATGTAATGTAAATGCCCGACGGGCCGCATTAAACAACGCAACGGGCCGTATGTGGCCCGCGGGCCGTAGTTTGCCCAGGTCTGGTCTAGGGGTATGATTCCCGGGTTCAAATCCCGGGCGAGGCCCCACTCATGTTACGGACCCCTCCCAGATGGTAGGTCCAGGGGTATAGAGGAGGGGACCACGCAACAGAAAGGTGTCTGTGTGAGCTAACAAGAGCAGGTGCAGAGGTAGCACTGCACCTAACCATAATAAACAGTAGACAACAAAGGGGTAAAGGGCACAAACTCCGTGGTGTTTATTTGCACATAAACGACCAAAATGAATAACCACAGTAACAAACAATCAGACAGGGGAGGGACAAGCTAAGGGGAGGACGCCAAAACCAAACGGGACCAAAAAAGATAATCCCCGCCCTAGATCCAATTCCCTATCGCTTCCTTACTCTAATAATACAGATTCCCATCCATCTCCTAACTAAACTACCGCTTTACTAGTTTCCCGCCTAGGCTAGTCCCAAAATACAAAGGGTGGCCCCTGCTGGAGAAAACTAACTAGTGTGTTTAGACAATTCATTACCTGCGTGATGTAATGTCAGCCGCGGGTGTCTTAACTACCCAGACCTCGCCCTCCCCTAGGGCAGCCTTACGAGGAGTAACAAGGTAGGAGGATTAATACAACCAGCAGGACGAACAATCACCAAAACACAGGAAAAGCAAACCAACAATAGTAACTTAACACAAAGACAGCGTGATCTGACTAACAAAGGAAAAATGCTACCTATCCTACGGAGGGGAGCAGGAGGGTTTAAATAACACACACGCCCCTCTGATTGGCCAATGACGAAATTGGTAGAGCGACGCCATTGGTGGATGGACGTAACAGGAGCAGGACCGCGACGACGATGAACAGGGCTGCAAACGATGATTGACAGGGGCAGGGAACCAATCCTGGGAGACAACAAAAAGAGGGAAAACAGACAACACATACAGCACAACATATGTAGGCCTACGAAAAGTAACATGGAACGTAACAATTTAAAAAAGGACAATTCAAAAACGCTTTCCACCGGCGCCCTAGCGCCCTCGATTGGTCAGCCGCCACTGAGGGTAGCTAAGTTTTGCATTGCATTAACTGCTTAGTTAATGTACCCTTAGTGTTACCTCTTAATTTCATGTCTTTGCCTTGTTATAGTCTGAAAAAATATTATTTAACTTTATAAAGACTTTACATATATCTCAGATTCAGCTTACTTGCTGTTTAAATACTGCTACTACTACTGCTACTACTACTCCGTACTACTACTACTACTACTGCTACTACTATTACTATACTACTACTACTTACTACTATACTATTGATACTACTACTAACTACTACTACTACTACTCTACTAATAATAATAATAATAATAATAATAATAATAATATCATAAAATAATAATTAATAATAACTACTACTACTACTTACTACTACTACTACTACTAATAACTAATAATAATAATAATAATAACAGCCTATAATATTATATGATAATATTTATATTATAATGATAATGATCATAAGAGGAAGAACATTGGCTAAATTGGAGTAAAACAAACAGTGAATTGGTCATTTTCAAGCTAAGCAAATAGCGACATCATATACTGTATATGCACTAAACATCTCTAGGATGGCCTTTTTGCTCAAAAGATACCATGACACCGAGTTGACTTATGGAGCTCATTAGACTAAGTCCCCCATTCATGTCTGAATCAATCTCACGCCGTCTGATTTGCTTTAAAAACCAAGTTATGGGCTTATTCAATCACGGATCTCTTTAAAGTCACTGATATGTAGGCGGCAGACGTTGAGAAATGACTCCGCTTCAGAATTATAATGTCATGCATTATCGGCTTGGATTGCATGTCCCCCACCCCCACCCCAGCCCCCCATCTGCTCCCCCCTGTAATAAAGGGACTCGAGACGACTCTGAGATAAGATGATGGAGTCTGCGTAAGATCTATAGGCAGATATGATTTCAGGCTAATAGCCTTCATTTGTTGAGATGTTGATATGCTGTGTGTGCTGTGTGTGTGTGTGTGTGTGTGTGTGTGTGTGTGCGTGTGTGTGTGTGTGTGTGTGTGTGTGTGTGTGTGTGTGTGTGGGAGGGGGTTGGACCTTTTTTTGTTTTTTTCTCCGACCTAGATTGAAACGATAAAGCTCATCTCAAGCGCCCAAACCCACAGCTTATTATATTATCAAGCCAATGTTCTCCAGCTGGTGATGCAGGAGGTCATGACCTCGTGAGGGGTCACGACCTCCTGTGGTGACGTCATTGTGGTATCGATCATCACAACATACTGATCTCTCCCGCCTCTCCTTGTCAGAGGCCCCCTGTACGACGAAGCAGGATTTGGGCTCAGTGAGGTAGTTTCAGGTTTAACCCCGGGGTTTTTCAGTATCACAATGGTGAGTCACTGTTAACCGGGGATACATCGCCATGGTAACTTACATTGAACACCATTGTTCCAGAGAGAGATCAATACCTCTGAAAGCACCGCCTTCTGACAAATCAATTACCTTGGAAAAAGACATCACCATTCCAACAAGATCCGAGCGAATCCGCGCAAATCTGTCTAGTTGCATTGAAATCAGTATTCACCACGAGCTCAAGGTTCCGTGTGTGTTGATTGGATCCCGTTAATCGCCGGAATTGTATTATCGTCTTGCAACGCACAATTTAAAGTCTACTTCCAAGTACACAACGACTCTTCATTACAAGCCTACTTGAATATATTCAACCTCCGCTCATGGCCACCGAACCAGTTTAGAAACTGAGTGACGTACATCCGGTGACCTGTGACGTTTGAAATGATTGATGAATGGTTTTGAGAAGACGCGTCAAAAAATTATTAAAAAAGAGTCGTGCCACTTCTTTTACTATTGTTGTTTTCCAGCTCCACACCTAATATGAGACACAAAATAATAATGTAAAATCAACAACTGTAGGCTGTCAGACAAGAAAGAGAAAACACACAGAGAGGCGGCCTGGCTGGCAGACTTGCTTGCTTGATGTGAGTATGTGGGTCGGGTAGCGTTCTGCCGCCGGGATACATTCTGAGCTTCACAGTCACACAAGCACCACGCCAACCTGTGAGCCCCATAGGCAACTGAAGGCCTTTTCCTTCCCATCGTCATGCTGGGCCAGAATGTCTATTGCAGACAAACAACACTCAAATAAAATAAAGTCTATTTCTGCAACAGAAAAAAGCACACATTTCCACCATGTGGAGGGCGGCAGTAGATCAGGAGGTAAGAGCGGCTGTCTCATAACCGGAAGGTTGCTGGTTCGATCCCCGGGCTCCTCCTAGCTAAGTGTCGAGGTGTCCCTGAGCAAGATACCACCTAACCCCTACCTGCTCCTGACGTGTTGGTTGTTACCTTGCATGGTTGACACCGCCGTCGGTGTATGAATGGGTGAATGTGAGGCCCTTACAGCCCTTACAGGATAAAAGCGCAATATAAATGCAATCCATTTACCATTTACCATGTGTCCTAGTGTTAGCCGCCCCAGGAGGAGGGGAGGGGGGGGGGGGGTGGAGTGTGTGATTCTATGCCACGGCAAGTGTAAGCGTTGTGACCTAAAAGAGTTGAAAAGAAGGTGACCGCAGGCGTAGTGGCATACATCTTGACACGGGCGTGTGTGGCATTGTGGGTGACATACAGTACACGCTGCTGTGTAGACTACAGTGTTCTGAGGGATGCTCGCCTCGGTGGCACACTGTGTACTGGACGTACCTGTCGGCCACAGCCATGCTAACTATAGTAGACTTGAGCATATAGACCCAGATACTTGCATCTGTGCCCTGACACAATAGAAACAGAGGAGAGGCTACAATGTGCAGAGAGGAGAGACATAAATAACAACACATTTAAACCCATACATACCTAATATACACACACACACAATACATACAAACAGCAGAGAGCAGCTACCCAAAACTGATGAAGAAGTGAGGACGGACAAGAGAGAAACCTGGAATGGCGAAAAATATAATTTTCCTTTTCTTTCAGGAACTGGCGAGCGCTACAGAATGCCGTCTAGCGGCTAACAGGAGCGACAGTGTCACCTTTGACACGTACGTATATCAAAGCTCCCCCCCACTCCATCCGCCCACCTCACCTCACCTCACCCTCACCTCACCCTCACCTCACCCACCCACTCAATCCGTTAGTCCGTTCTCCAAATGCAATGATACGATAATCCAAAGTTCAATTCAATTTCGGCAATTTGAATCCGCTCGACAGAACGGCGACCCGATCGAAATGCATTTGTCAACACTATTAGCATAGAAATAAGTTACTGTCTGAGTTCGGGAGGGTCAGTTTGGTGGCGTTGAGGGGCTGGGCGTCGGATGACATGGAGAGAGAGAGAGAGAGAGAGAGAGAGAGAGAGAGAGAGAGAGAGAGAGAGGCTTTACTATTCTGAGGCTAGCTTTGGTTGGTGGCCATGTTTTTTTCATAATGTGTTTGGAACAATCAATTGAGAAACGGCGGGAGATAAGGCTGCACAGTTGTTTTTAGTGCTGCCGTAGTCATAATATCCTAGCAATTGTCCAATAGCAGTAGTTAATATTAGCTGTTAGAAAAAAGTATTCCAATGAATGTGTCTCCCACAACCCCCCGAACGCCCCAACTCTCATCCAAATTGGTGCCGATAGCCCTATTGTGCAAATTCCGCAATATAATTTGCCCTAACCCTGCGGTCCATGCACACACACACACACACACACACACACACACACACCACACACACACACACACACAGTCGGGAACAGAACGTTTTCAACAACTGGAGCACTTGGTACCGGTGCCAACAGTAAGTCTGTTGGCATCGTGCGGTGAGGCGGGATCGGTCTCTCCGCCATAACGACGATCCTCGCCGCCGGAGGAGAACCCGTCGCCGTCTGCGTTTGAGACGTTTTGACTGCAGTTTTTAACAAGTAACGTTTGAGAGAGGAGAGAAACCCAGTTAACATCGACCTCATGGTGTTTTAATGGTCCATAACGGCGGCAGACACAGAGCTGCCGGTAGAGCTTGACTTCGCTCGCTCGCCTCGGTAATCAGAGACTTTTATTGGAAATTATTGGAATTTTTGAAACAGAGTAATGCAGTTTATTTTTAGGCGGGCCGCTTTGCACCAAAGCCACTGGATCAAAATGAAAGGGTGGGCGGTGGGGGGAAGGGGGGGTGAGAAGGGATTTATCAGTGTCTATCAATCTCTGTTTCCCGCCTTCGCCTGTACCATTTTAAATCTTTCATTTGGTCCATCCATTCATCAATTTATTCCTTTCTTCTTTTTTGTAGTTTTCTTTATCTGCCAATCTGTCAGCTTTATTTATTTTTTACCAATGGCTTTCTATATAACATCTATATATATATTTTTTTTCTTTTCTCTGAAATAGTCTGAGTGTGTTTGTATTCCGAGAGAGCATAATGTCAGAGCAATTTGAACCACATGCACGCACACACACACACACACGCATGCATGCACACACTCGTGCGTCCACCCACGCAAAAGCGCACACACCCACAGACACCCACAAATGTTCCAGTAAGTTAGGGTTCGTCCATAAAAAGGACCAATGAGCAGTCGTGCGAAAATTGATTTGGATAATTGCCGTTGCCGTAATGTCTATCAAGCTCTTTACAAATGTTCTTATCTGACCCTGTACAGAGACACGTGCACTGAGGCTGTCTGTCTGCTCTCGTTTACTCTCTCATCTGTCTATCACAGAAACACCTTTTTATAATGACACCTGTCAATCACATCCAGTCATGTACACACGCACACACACGCACACAAAGACACACACAAAGACACACACACACACACACACACACATACTGGTGCACACACACGCAGACACACCCACACATGCAGACACACACACACACACGATCACATGCACAGGCATACGGACCGCCGTGCACAATGGCTTGTGTACTGATTGCGTTCTCTGTCTCTGATTGGCTGCGTGTCACCGAGCACCGCTTATAGGATGGAAGGTTCTTACACACCCCCCCCCCCCCACGTTGCACTCCTCCCCACCCCCCCCCTCCCCTCCCCCCACCACCAGAGCTCAGTGGACCAGGAGAGCTCTCTAGAGCCCAGCAACCACACAAAACCTTGTTTTTGGCTAACCTTGAATCGTTGGCAATATCCATGCTGATTTACATATCAGAGCACCCCACACACACACAACACACACACACACTCACCACACACTCCTCCTCGCAACAAGCACCCACCCCCAGATTCAGGGTTGTCGGCGAGGGATGTTGAGCGTATGTATGTATGAGGCCTGGTTGCATGTGGATATGCATTCAAACGTACATGTGTGTGTGTCTCTGTGTGTGTGTGTGTGTGTCTCTGTGTGTGTGTTAAGACAGTTTCTTTTTAAATGTTTTGTTATTTTGTAGGCATTGTTGCTGTCCTAGTCAGGATGGAGGAGGTGTAGATGGACAGGTTAGCCAGGAGAGAGAAAGTTTACCTGCAGGGCCCGGGCTGGACTCAAACCCAGGCTGTGGTAAGCACTTATGGCCTCCATTTTCCTTGCCCCCCCCCCCCCCCCCCCGGTGTAGCTGCTACAATGCCCGGGTGGACGATTGTGTGTTTGAGTCAACTGGACACAAAGGGCGCGAAGGATTAGCTGTAGTTTTCTTTGTAGAAGGTCAAGTTTTTCGTTTTTCGCAAGTTTTTTTATAGAATCAAATGCTTGTTGTTTTTAAGCCGGTGGCTTATTTACCTGCCAAGCAAACAGAAGGTAGAACTCTGTACCATGCCGTGCCATGCTGTGGTGTGTGTGTGTGCGTGTGTGTGCGTGTGCGTTTGTGTGTGTGTGTGTGTGTGTGCGTGTGTGTGTGTGTGTTGTCGGCTGGTTTAAGCATCCTCACCTGACCCGAGTCTGGGGCCGGGTGAGGCTGCACACCTGTGACGCATGTAGGCTGATCAATGCCCACGTTGGGAAAAGGTCGTTTTTTTATTCTCTCTAATGACGCATCAAGTCTCAGTATCGCGTGAAAAGACCAATCAATGCCTTTACCCTGGTTAGCATTTCCTGCCTGTAGCAATAGCTGTCTTGTGTTGTTTTGGTGCCGCTGCTTCAGTCGCCATAGGAATGACCAGGGTCGTTGCCGGGGCGCCAGATTAGGCGCCGGTAACGCTAGAGCTGGCGTCGGGCGAACAGAAGGTGGAAACACCTGGGATAAGAAGATTAAGGGTGAATCGAAAACTACAACAACAAATCCAACCCACCGCCCCCCCTCCTTAAACACACAAACACACACACACACACACACAACCCCTGGGTTTTGCGTCTGGGGGATGGGGTGTTGGGGGCAGGGGGCGGGGGCGGTCAGTGGCAAAAACACAGGTACATGCACAGTCACACACACACACACACACACACACACTGCTTTGGTGTAGAGCAATGCAATACATTTTGGTTGTTGATGGGATTGGATTGTGGGGGGGGGGGTGTGTGGTGGTGGACACGCCGTCAACAAAGTAGATTAGATAGCCCTGGTCGTGTTCAGGAATAGCGGCTATTTATCGGAAAAGAAGGGTATCGGTTACCTCTGAAACAACGATTACGCCGGCATTTACCGTACGCTATGCTGATTGCGTATTGTTGGTTCTTATTGGACAAGGCCAGCGTGATTATGTGTTTTCCCTTGTCCTCCACATTCCCCCGGTGAAATAAACAAAAGCTTCAACATCTTCCAGCGTTTTTTTGTTTGGTTTTTTTCTTCCCCACTGAAACGAACAGAAGCATCGTGGTTATCTTCCATTATGTCCTGAAAACAGCCGCTGTTGTTTCCAGATGTGTGTTAAGCGACACAGTTAGCTTTGGTGTCCTTACAAGGAATCCTTGATTGCATTGCAGGTGTTCTGTTGTCCATGTGTTGGTGGGCCGGGGTTCTACTGCCTAGAGCTGTGTCTTCAAACAGATGTTTGAGGGTCTCTGTTGTTTTATATAATTGTGGACGACAATTAAAGTCTACACAGCACCGCGCCAACGGCAAGCGTCTTGCTGCCGTTCGTTTGAGAGACAACAATACAAACACGAGGGATAAAACGTTTTCCTTGGTCCCGCCGGTGTAGCTGCCATGGCTACGCTAACACCCAGGTGGGCGGATGTGTACTGCAGACGGCTGGCCGCTGATGGGAAGGCTTTACCTCAGGCAGAGGGTGAGTGCTGTGCTGCTATGCCCACCAATCGAAGCAGAGCCTGGAAAAATCCAAAATAGTTTCGTGAAACTTCAGTGATTTGTCACAAAAACTGATTTACAGGGATCTCCCGGAATCGATGATGCGTCGATTGCTGTTGTGGGGGAAAATGTAATGGCTTCAGAGTGAGAATGCAAAGCAAAACATTTAAATATATAAATCCATAAATACATAAAAGTCGGGTGTCTTTTGACAGTACATCACTATGAGACGGCGACGGTTTCTGTGGAAGGGCTGTGTGCACTTTAGAGGTTATCAGAGGTCAGCCCGACTGTCACTTTAAACACTGCGCCTGTCTCCCTTCTTCATCTCCGTCGGAGGGGACTCTGCTGCAGTACAAGTGCCTCCTCCTCCTCCTCCTCCTCATCCTCCTCCTCCTCCTCCTCCTCCTCCTCCTCCTCCTCCTCCTCCTCCTTCTCTTCCTCCTCATCCTTCTCTTCCTCTTCCTCCTCCTCTTCCTCCTCCTCCTCCTTCTTCTCCTCCTCCTCTCCTCACCTCCCTTCTTTCCTCCTCCTCCTCCTCCTCTCCTCCCCCCTTCTTCCCATCCAGAGATGGGGAGATGGGCCTTCTCCCCTCAAAGAGACAGCTGCTTGCTTTGCCCTCCAATCTCCAAATCCTTTGCTCCGAACACACACACACACACACACACACTGAAGTGCATGCATGTAGACACATACACGTACACGCACACACACATTCAGAGGCACACATGGAGAGAGAGAGGGAGAGAGAGAGAGCGAGAGAGAGAGAGAAAGGAGAGAGAGAGAGAGAGAGAGAGAGAGAGAGAGAGAGAGAGAGAGAGAGAGAGACAGAGAGAGAGAGAGAGAGAGAGAGAGAGAGAGCAAGCAAGAAACAGAGAGAGAGAGAAAATGCAAGGCAGGCAAACACAATATTGAGCTGCCCACTTCACTTAGAGTCCTTATCTCAGATAGATGTGTGCCACTTCTCGGCTAATTCCCCACAGCAAGGGTAATTTTGTGTGTGTGTGTGTGTGTGTGTATGTGTGTGTGTGAGAGAGAGACAGACAGACAGACAGACAGACGGAAGAGAAAGGAAACAAATGCCGATAGGATAATAAAGATCTTGTTTAGCGCCACCAACTCCACCACACTTAGTAAATACCGCCCCCTGGTGGTCGATAGCTGTAAACACAAGAGCGTTTGTTTCGTAAGTAAAATATACAGGATTTGTGAAATGAAAAATAGTTTGACTTTCCACATAAGCCTATCGACAAAAAATATCTGACGTTATTACTTTTAAAATAAAAAAAGGGGGACATCTTCACATTTTGTCTTTTTTCTTATCATGATAAATGTAGTAGTCTACTGTAGTATGGGGCAGTAGGTCTACTATATATATATAAAAAAGCATCCCTTTTTTTCAAACAGCAAGTGGTGAACACACGTCCTAAGTTTAGTATGCTTTAAGACAGAAGTTGCCACTACATCTGCAAATTTCACATGCATTTTTAAAAGGTCCCAATTTTGCCACCAGGTGTGAGTGTGGGTAGACAGCCCCACTTGTGATGTCACTAGAGTGGAGTCACATGAGAATTTTGAAACTGCTAAAAAATAGAAAATGTAAATACCCTTCGCCCCATGCAGTACATTGCTTTTGGATAACAGCATTATTAATAACATGGCCACTTGGGGTCTCACATGCCTGGCCTGCCAAGGAACACATTTGAGCTTGAGGGTTATATTTTTACAGTCAGTGTAAAAATATAACAGTGGTTGAGGGCCATAACAGACCAAATGCTACTTCACGGGGGCCAGGCTAGCAAAACATTTCTGATATGTAGATATTGCAGATGTACTCACTGTGTACTATAGAGCTTTAACATGTCTCATCACCTTAATACGACGAGTGAAATGAGGAACACACACAAGGCTAGAGTCTGACATATTTATATATATTTATATTATATTCATAACTGAGAATGCCTTTTCACATACAGTATGTATGTAGAAACGAACATGGATGGGATTATTGAGGCAAAAGTTGTTATATTGGGATAGTTTGATCCCAGGTACTGCTAAACATTTTCCCGCCTTACAATTTGATAATCTCTAAATTGGAGTTCCTCTGTCGTGTCAGAAGGGTTGACTGAAAATGGTGGGTGAAACGATCTTAGCTCCATCTCCAGGTCCCTGAACTCCCGAAAACTCATATGAAAGTCTTGCAACTCGTGCAGCTTAATGTTATTTGTAGGAACTACAACAGATGTTTCGTGATTACGGATAAAGTGACGAAGATTGGATCTGCTTGCAGACCGCATCTGGCCCCCGAGCCACATGTTTGACTCCACTGTCACCTTATGACTTCAATAAATAAAGATCTTCGTAACAACGTGCCAACAGAAAGAGCTTAGCAAGAGCTTTCTAAAGGTCTTAACATGATCCCATCTGAGTCCCGTCAGCCAGACTACTTTACAGACTAAGTGAGATTTCTCAAACTGAATAAATATGGCTTATGAAATCAACACATCATCAGTAGTGCTAAACTAACCTGTCTCATGACAGTCTAAAGCCAGCTAACGAAGCAAAAATGCTTTGCTCAATTTGTCTGGAAAGGAATATGGACAGATTTGATTAATAAAGTGTGCAAGTTCTATCTTATTCAGCCACTAAGCCTGCGAATTTCGAATGCACTTTTAAGCTCATATCAGTGAACCAGCAGAAGTGATTATGCCTTTCTGAGACAGACCTTCTTATTTTAGGAAATGTGTATCCCATGTATTTTGACTCAAACCGAGAGCATGTTATTGGTCTACGGGTTATTTTATCTCATGGAACGCTGGCCAGCTGAAGTGAGTTGAGGAATTCTCCCTTGTGGTTTTGTGGTATAAAGCATAATATAGGCCTTTGTTCCATTTCACCTGTCCTCATTCGTTGAAGGTCATTACAGCATTAGTAGGCTGTAAGCCGATATTTATTTAATGAGTTGGGGGAGGGGGTGAAATGTTATAAGCTCCCTACTTTTTTACTTTAAAGGAGACATATTATACCACCAGGTGTGCATGTGATTAGCCATTCCAAGCAGTTTCAAAATCTCTGTTTTTGACATCACAAGCGGGAGGGTTCAGTAGGGGGGCCCTGGTGAGGTCAGAGTTCACAGTCCTGATGGCCTGCAGATAGAAACTGGGAGACAGTATCGGTCTGTGGATCTGTTTGGCCGGCAGGCAAACGTCAGCGGGTCCATGGAAGGGCACAGATGTAGTCCTTGGTCAGCCTCTCAAAACATTTCACGACCACCGAGGTGAGGGCCGCCAGTCGGTAGTCAAATGTGTTGCTGAAAACGTCAATAAAAACGTTAACATGTTATGAAGCGTCTGTGTCAATTTAATTTTACCGTTGGCACTTAGTTCAAAGTTCAAACATTGTTGAAAAATGTTTGAGGTTTAGATGCGTCACACACGCACGCACACACACACACATACACATACAGATCCAAAGGTAGCAAGACACGCACACACACACACACACACACACACACACACACACACACACACACACACACACACACCATATAGCAGTCTCATTATCATACATTTTCATTATCGTTAAGACTTTCATGAATATGCAATATACTCTCAGGTGAAACCAGCCTGCACCACCACATGGTCATCATTTATAAGGAAAAAAAGTCCATTCAGGAAGTGTGTTTGGTTGTGTTGTGCTTTAGGGGTTTGCCCGATATTGTGCCTTATCACTGACTCACCAAGAGGAACTAACTGCATGATGGAGGAAATAAAACACATCAAGTCACATCAAGTGTGATGGTTTTTGTGAAAGCACGAATCAAAGGTTTACAGGGGTGTAAAAAGTACCCAGAAATTATACTTAAGTGAAAGTATGGGTACCGTCTCAAAATCTTACTCAAGTAAAAGTCAGAGTATCTGGCTAAAAACACACTTGAGTAAAAGTCAAAAAGTTTCTACTTTTAAATGTACTTAAGTACTAAAAAGTAAAAGTAAAAACTTTTTTTTATTGCAAGGCCATGGGTGCTCGTCTTGTCCGTCCACGCCGACCGTTTCGTCCTCTTCATCACTCTTACTATCGTTTGTGGTCATCTTCTGTAGCTTGTCACTCTGACTGTCTATTCTTCTGATAGCAGGTGTTTCATCAAAGATCCCCGCTGTCTAGTCTTGCACAAGGACCAATCAGCATGGGTATGGGCGGGTTAGTTTTCCATTGATGGGGATTTGATTGGCTGTTTTTAAATAAAGTGCGGCCGCAGGATTAATAACGTTAACGTTAGTTCGGCCAGAGAAACAAATATACTAATAAAAATTGTTGGACCTGCGAGATTTGTACTTTGTACTTTGTAGGTCTGCATTTTAAATGTAAGGAGTAAAAAGTATGTTTTTTTTCTCTGAAATGTAATTGAGTAAAAGTACAAGTATACAAATCTAATAATACTCGAGTAAAGTACAAATCCCCAAAAACAGTACTTAAGTATTGTAACGAAGTACTATTACTCAAGTACTTTACACCCCTGCAATAGATGCAATGGAGGTCAGGCCAGCTGGAGGTCAAATCGTATTGGCCTTTTTCTTCAGTGGAACACAACAGACCCACAGCCACCATGTTGGGTTTCCCTCGTCACTGTAACCACGTGGCTTAGACTACAGTTAGTTCTCAGTTCCCTTTGTTCCTTCCTTTTTGTGTGTGTGTGTGTGTGTGTGTGTGTGTGTGTGTGTGTGTGTGTGTGTGTGTGTGTGTGCGTGCGTGTGTGTGACATGACATTGATGATGATATGATATCCGTCCGGTCATGATGAAGATTATAACCTCTTTTTATTATCCCGCTGGATGGATGGATGGATGGTCGCGGTGCCACGTGACCCCGTGGGTCCTGGTCCTGATGCTGATGCTGTCACCGTGGAGGGGGGGGGGGGGGGGGGGGGGGTGAAAGGGGAAGCTCATTGGGCCATACGTGCACCACGCCCCCCCCGCACACACACGCACACACACACACACACGCCCGTCTTCTCTGCCATTTAAAAGCCCCGCGTCGTCGCTCGTAGGGCATACACGCGACGTAGGGCTCCGCTGTGAGGCAGCAGCAGAGGAGGCGGAGAGGACACACACACACACACACATACGAGCGATCGGGGTGGGGTGGGGGGGGGGGGCGCGTTGGCATCGCATTGTGTGGTGTGTGTGTGGGGGTGTGTGTGTGGGTTTTAGTTTTTTGTATAAATGGGAAATCTGATGACCGGCTGGCGCTACAAGGAGCCGAGCACGGTGGAGGAATGCGACTCGACGTGGGGGTCGGACTCGGAGAGCGGCGACGACAGCGACGACCACCACCACCACCACCTGGCAGACCTCCCAGCCCCCCTCCTCCCCGAGTCCGCCAGTTCCAGTGCCAGTGCCAGTCCGCCGGAGACCGCGGAGGCTGGCGGCGGATCGCGCTCGGCGGACCCCTCCTCGGCGGACGTCACGTTGTCCCGGCAGGTAGGCTGCGGAGTGGAGACGCTGCACCCGAGGCAGGCATGCGTGTGTGTGTGTGCGTGGATCGCCGCCGCACACATGGATGCACGATCATGATTAGAAACACTGTAACTGCAGCCTGCATCTATACTGCATCTACAATCATGACACACACACACACACACACACACACACACACACACACACACACACACACACACACACACACACACACACTGTGAACTGTAGTTTTTTGTGTGCAAGCGACTGGTGATGGTGGTGGTGGTGGTGGGTTATGTAACTAATGTACTATACAAACCAGGGAATTGCTCCAAGACAATAGAAGAGAATAAACGTGTACGCACACTCAATGACAGTCAGCAAAGTAAATGGAGAACAGTTAGGGGAAGGGAGGGGGGGGGGGGTGGGGGGAAAGTGTATACCTGAACATGAAACATGAACATATCAAATTAATTGCATTGCACAAACATAAAACAATTAATTGCATAGCATGAAAAAAAAATACAAAGCGACAAATCAAATCTTCACATCTTTCTTGCTGTGCAGTGAATTGAAACTGTTTTATTTTTTGGTTTTGAACATTTTGGCTCCTGTGAGGTGGCTGATGGCTGACCCTCTGTGCAGAGCCAGCGCTTTTCAACCCCCCCCCCCCCCCCCCCTTTAAGCTCCAGCGTGGCTCAGCTTTTCAGCTCAGCGTTTCAAGGCACACCTGGCAACCTCCCCCCCCTCAGGACCCCCACATCTATAGGTCAAAAAATGATCATTCTCTCATTTTTCATTTGCTTTTTTTCTGTCTCTCTGTCTCTGTCTCGCTATCTCTCCCTCTCAGCTGTCAGAATCTCCTCAGTCAGCTCCAAAGATGAAGAGAAGCTTCTACGCCGCTCGGGATCTGTACAAGTACCGACACAGCTACCCGGTACCGTCTGTCTGTCTGTCTGTCTGTCTGTCTGTCTGT
>PIJE02001553.1:40000-77500 GCA_002895965.2 Coryphaenoides rupestris | reverse complement strand
CGCAGCATGGTGCAGTTCCTCAGTCATTGCCCCTGCAGCTCTGCTCTCACACACATATATGTGTGTGTATGTGTGTATGTGTGTGTGTGTGTGTGTGTGTGTGTGTGTGTGTGTGTGTGTGTGTGTGTGTGTGTGTGTGTGTGTGTGTGTGTGTGTGTGTGTGTGTGTGTGTGTGTGTGTATCAGGCTTTTCCCGTTAAGGGAACAAGGGCTTAACTTCTACGCACAAGAACTGACTCAGGATGAGATCAACACACACACACACACACACACACACACACACACACACAACCTGACCGCCATACATTATAAATAGCATGCAGGGCTGTGTATGGGATATATAATTCACAATGCTTCATGCTGTAGCCCTACTCCTGACATTCCTAATGCCTGCCCCCCCCCCCGCCGGCAGGACTTCCAAACCACCCGAGAAGCTAAGCGGCGTTTCGTAGCGGCCTACTCCCTCATGCTGGACTTCTACGGCATCCGGCTGCTGGATAAGAGCGGCTCGGTGGCCCGCGCCCCCAACTGGCCACACCGCTTCCAGCACCTCAACGAGTGAGGACACCACACACACACACACACAGGAATATAGACACACACACACGCACGCACACGCATGCATGACTATAGACACACACATGCACACACACACAGATGTGCACACACACACATGCAGGACGAGAGACACATGCACACACACACACACACACACACACACACACACACACACACACACACACATAAGACACAGACACACACACACACACACACACGCACACACACACACACACCCACACACAGCAGTGCTTTATAAGTAAAAAACGATTTTTCATTGTGAAGATTGTCATCATGTGGTCTGCTTCTCAAACCTTCATTCATGACCATTCACGTAATAATATCATTTGGGGTTGGAAGCTTCATCTTCTTAATGACCAGACCGGGTATTTTACAAATGAACATTTAATTACTAACCTCGCATTTTACAACGGTGTGCTTCAAGCCCCACTCTAAACACACTAAAGCAACGAGACGTAAAGAGAGTGGAAGCTACTTCAGCTTCTTGCTGTTTGTTCCTGTTATGTTGAATGTCAAAACAAAAGCATAGAAGTAAGGCACTTCATCGCAAATAGGTCTGTGCCTGTCAACACTGGTTAATTACAATTACCAGGTTTATCACGACGTGTTATCTGTCCTGTAAACACTATGACTGTAAATACTGTAAATAGTATTACTCTAACTGTAAATAACATCTGTAAAATACCCTTTTAACCAGATATCCCTTATTTATGTATTTATTACCCTTAGTATATTATGTATGTAAATAAAACAATTTACAACACGTAATCCTCCAGTGGAATAACTGATATTAATACTAACCTAATACTAATGTCTCACCAGGTCGCAGCACAACTATCTCCGCATCACGCGCATCCTCAAGTCCCTGGGCGAGCTGGGCTACGAGGCCCTCAAGGCCCCGCTGGTGCAGCTGCTGCTGGAGGAGTCGCTGGTGCATGCCACGCTGCCCAACATGCGGCACAGCGCGCTCGAGTACTACGTCTACACCATCCGCCTGCCCGCCGCGCGCCGGCGCCTGCTGCGATTCGCCCGCCGCCACTACCGGCCCGCCCACGCCTTCCTGTGGGGGCCGCCACCCAAGAGGCGAGGAGGAGGAGGAGGAGGAGGAGGAGTCAACGACGATGGTGACGGTGATGAGAAAGGAGGAGCCGGGAGCAGCGGGATTCGGGCTCCCGCCCCGACGCCCGAGCCCCAGCGCAGGGGGGAAGCGTCTGCCGACTATATGCCTCAGTTTCCCCACCACCCCGGCCTCCTGGCGTGCCTGGAGTGCCCGGGGGAAGAGGTGGAGGTGAAGGGCTGGGACCACGGCGGTGGTGTTGGTGGTGGTCCGGCTGGAATGGAGCCGTCATCGGGGCGGCGGTGTGTCGGAGCGAGGGGCAGGGGGGAGGGGGCTGAGGAGTGACCCCCCCCCTACCCCCCCACCCCCCAGACACAAACCCCTCTTTCAGTGTGTGTGTGGGCGTTTGTGTGTGTGTGTGTGTGTGTGTGTGTGCGTGTGTGTGTGTGAAGAGAGAGAGAGAGAGAGAGAGAGAGAGAGAGAGAGAGAGAGAGAGAGAGAGAAAATGATGTTCTGAGCCAAACAACAATTATCCTTTCCCGAGTAAATGTCCTCTCCCCCCCAAAGTCCTTCTCATGGTGCACTGATCTTGACAGACCCAGAACCATCGCCTCTCTGTGGGAGAGCGATCCGCAGCCCACTAGGGATGGGGGGGACAAATTGCCTTCTTTTATTTTTTTTCTCCTTCTCCTTCTTTCTATTTGGATGGGGGGGGGGAGGGAGGGAGGGAGTCCACATTGTATGGTGGAGGTAGGATCGTTCAAGTCCGGATCGGATGGCTAGAATACAGAGAAGCGTGTTGGTGGGTCACTGCTCGGGGGAGAATGCTCCTATTTTGAGAAACAAAGGTCTTGGGCCGCCTCTGGCTTCTCTTATACGTGGTGGGGGGGGGGGGGGGGCGTGGTGGGCTAACACGTGTTTAATCATGTGAAGGATGCCATCGACAATAGACAGGTTAGCTTATGTTCACCTTGCTTTCAACTATTTTTGGGTTGGTTTCATCAAAGCAATACCCGTGAAGGACGATGACTTACAATTGACTGATTTAAAGTCTGTGCATTTTTTTGTAGTGAAGCCTTGATTCCGGTAGCAAACCCGCCCCACAACACTGCCCCACCCTCCCACCAGTGGTGTTCTCTGCACACCTTCACAGCACCGCGGCCAAGAGGACTCCGGTGTTTGCTCAGCCGTGCGTTTAGAAGCGCTCGCTGCGGGTATCGGGTTCACACACACACACACGCACACACACACACACGGTCATATCATGTGAACTACACACCCAGCAGTTTGCTCAGGATGGATGGTACTGCATTTACTGTGTCGCACCTTTTGACAATCTCTTTGTCTTCCTTTTTGTTGGTGTGGCCCTTTTTGGTACCTGGGACTCCTGCATAAAGAAACATCGCTATGTTTCATCTGCAAGTTGTGGGAATAGGATTATCTTTACATTTTATTTGTATTTTTTTTTTCTTAGAGCACATATTTGTTTTTAAGAACAGTTTTAAAATCATTTGAAAAGGAACAGAAATATCAGCGATGTAATTATTAACGTTGCGATATCGTGACCTATGTGCGGAGAGAATATCATAACGTGACGATGTGATCAGCCAAGCCACGTATTTAAATCAAGTTCTATCTTTCTGGGACCTATATGCATACACTCCTATCTGTAGATGCAGTGCACAGATTAATTAAGGAAAATGTATCCGTCTTTCTGATTGGCAGGCTCTATTAGGAAGTGGCGCATTAATCTGCCTGATTTGCATAACATCCTACACGTCTGTTGGCTTTGATTGTACATAACGTGCACATATGCACACCGCTGGGGCTGTGTGTGCGTATACATACACACATGACCATATATGCTGTATATACTAGTGTATACACACACACACACACACACAAACATGCACAATATACTGTTTTTTATGCTGTGTTTTTGATAATCCGACCAGACGGAAGACCAGAGAAGGAAGTGTTCATGGTAACAGTAGCCTTCAGTTAATCATAAACCTTCCAGGATGTGTCCATGGTGGCTTGGGTTTTACTGTATATTTGTATCAGAATGCACAGCCAGGACAATACATACTGTACATAAATATATGCATAAATACATACATACATACATACATACATACATACACACAGAACCGTTTCTGCTGTATTACAGCCTTACAACTCAATAGTGGGGCTCCGTTTCTCCTAGTTAACGACAAAAGTGTGCTTTAAGAGAAAAACAAAATGGTGTGACATTATTTGGTGACACCATTTCCTTTTGGAGTGTGTGTTCGTGTTACTTTTTGTGTTCCCGGTTCCAATTGCTGTACTTGAAAATGAAAATACAAGCCATTGCAAGGTGTAAGACACAGGGGTTGTCCATGCTGTTAAAATGTTAGATTTTGACCCTCAGTCTCCTTGAATGGACACTGTCTCTAACATAATTGTAACGTGATCTTTTTCAGGTATATTACATGCAAGATGAGCTCTAGTGTTTAATGTAGTGCTTGTAGGTATGGGTGGGTGTGTGGATATGAAGTGCCTCTTTTGTATTTTTAAACCGTTTATTTGTATGCGGATTAAGAAAAACAACAATGACGACGACGACGACAACAACAACACACGTATATGTGTGCGTATAGTATATGTACGTCTATTTATGAAATACGTTTATATTTACAAGTTTGCGTAGCCTATAGAACATACCAATTGAGCAACAAAATGTGAAATCAATGCAATCAGTTTTACGTGGAATAATGTGTGAGAATTTGTATTCTTTTTAAAGATTGTTTAGATAAAGAGCATTATGCACAAGAATATTGTATAAATGCATATTGTGAACACCACTGTTTGGCTGGTAATTTACATATAACCATGTTCTCCAATTATAGCGACGATAGTGTGGTCACGCCAAATTGTGAAGTGTGTTGGCCAAAACACGAATATTTAATTTAATTCTGTCCCATATGATAGTATGCAATAATAATAATAATAATAATAATAATAACATGTGTAATTGCTGTAACAAAATGTGGTGCAAAAGAGATTCAACAATGAGCACACAATTTCAGTATTATGCAACTGTACCTAAAGTAAATAAATAAAAACCAAGGTTTGTAAAACCACCGGTGAGGATGTGTTCTGCTCTTCTCTTCAGTGTGAATATATGCTAGTTTGTGTGTGTGTGCGTGTGTGTGTGTGTGTGTGTGTGTGTGTGTGTGTGTGTGTGTGTGTGTACCGGCGTCTAATCTGGCGCCCTGGTAACGACCCTGGTCATTCCTATGGCGACTGAAGCAGCAGCACCAAAACAACACAAGACGGCTAATGCTACAGACTCTAACTCGGGTCAGGTGAGGCTGCTTAAACCAGCCGACAACACACACACACACACACACACACACACACACACACTGACTCTACCCTCTGTTGTCTCGGCAGGGAAATAAGCCGGCTTAAAAACAACAAGCATTTGATTCTACAAAGAAGACTGTAGCTAATCCTTCCCGCCGTTTGCGTCCCAGTCGACTCAAACACACATCCGCTCACCTGGGCATTGTAGCAGCTACACACACACACACACACACACACACACACACACACATATATCCCACAGTGCACAGCATATTTTAGTTATCTAGCGTCTGTATTCACTGTCTGACAAAGACAACCATGTGTTACTGGTGTTTATAGCTGCCCACTGACATAGTGACATGTATTTACACCATTTACAACAACTCATGTCTTTAGTCTGTTCATGGTGGTATGATGGTGTTGTGAGATTACACCAAATAGAAAATCTCTCTCTGTTTTATGTTCGACAGATTCATGACCATTACATATTTTTGTGACTCCTTCGGGCTCTCCGTTCTCTCTCATTCGCACACAAACACACGCAAACACACACACACACACACACACACACACACACACACACACACACACAAGCACACACACAAGCGTAAAAAAAGAAAGTTGAACCAGAGGTTAAACCAACTGACACAGGAAGCACAAACAGGGCCCCAAAACTCTAAGAATAATCTGTATAAAAAGACATGTATAATTATAACTCGACATCATAACTGCTAATGTTACATGTATCTGTTATTAAGCATGAGAATAAAATGTGGATTTATTCTATTCACTACAACTATTAAACATAATAAAGTCATTCCATTTCCCCCTGCGAGTAAAATTAAACGTAACTTTATGTGCATGATGTACTACATGTTAAAATGAGTACGAATAAAATAACATGCGAGCTGGAACCTTGGCCATCGCAGACACATTTAAGCACACATACACACACACACACACACACACACACACTTCAATGGAGGATCAATGGTTGAGCATTTTAGTGAGTGAGTGGCAGGGGTGTAAAAAGTACCCAGAAATTATACTTAAGTGAAAGTATGGGTACCGTCTCAAAATCTTACTCAAGTAAAAGTCAGAGTATCTGGCTAAAAACACACTTGAGTAAAAGTCAAAAAGTTTCTACTTTTAAATGTACTTAAGTACTAAAAAGTAAAAGTAAAAACTTTTTTTTTTATTGCAAGGCCATGGGTGCTCGTCTTGTCCGTCCACGCCGACCGTTTCGTCCTCTTCATCACTCGTACTATCGTTTGTAGTCATCTTCTGTAGCTTGTCACTCTGACTGTCTATTCTTCTGATAGCAGGTGTTTCATCAAAGATCCCCGCTGTCTAGTCTTGCACAAGGACCAATCAGCATGGGGATGGGCGGGTTCGTTTTCCATTGATGGGGATTTGATTGGCTGTTTTTAAATAAAGTGCGGCCGCAGGATTAATAACGTTAACGTTAGTTCGGCCAGAGAAACAAATATACTAATTAAAATTGTTGGACCTGCGAGATTTGTACTTTGTACTTTGTAGGTCTGCATTTTAAATGTAAGGAGTAAAAAGTATGCTTTTTTTCTCTGAAATGTAATTGAGTAAAAGTACAAGTATACAAATCTAATAATACTCGAGTAAAGTACAAATCCCCAAAAACAGTACTTAAGTATTGTAACGAAGTACAATTACTCAAGTACTTTACACCCCTGGTGAGTGGTAGCAGTTTTACCAGACAACAGTGTTGCTTATGACAGGAAGGATTTCCAAAGAGCCGATCGAGACATGTGTGATGATGACACACTGGTTGTGTCTGTAACACCACACGGAAGTGTTCCACTATACTATGTTGCTGTCAGTGTTTGTAATTGAGTTGCTTAGCACACATGATTCAAATAGCAATGGAATATAGATGTTATGCGCAGTTTCGAGTGGTCATCTACTGTGGCTGGAGCTCGGGTTCTGGTTCAGGTTCAGGTTCTGGATTGTCTGTAGCAAAGCAGCGAGCTCGGGAATCAATGTGACACAAGGCAGGATCACTCGGAATGATTCAAAGTTTATTCAGATACATAGAGCATATATACATTTTGGGATGGGAAGAACAGAGGAGCATTTACATGTAGACACAACAAATCATCTTGGGAAGCAGACGTGGAGACGCACCCCCTCCCCCTCTCAGACGGCCATTCAGGAAGCAGGGACAATAAGGCCTTACATGGAGACGCTTCCGTCCCACCCCCCAGACAGCCAATCCAGAGAGGCCAGGACACCAGGCCCCACGTGGATTGTAACAGACAGAACAGACAGTTAACTTGTGAAGCAGGGATAACCACGGCCTCACGTGACCCACGATGGAGATGCCACCATGTCCCCTAATCCCCCAGACCGCGACGACAACAACACTCGACGACAACAACACCTGCGAGTGCATCTCAGAGCTCAGAGGCCTCCCAGGGCCAACAGATAAGAGTGAAGCTAACTAGTCACGCAGGCCACACGGCAGAGTGGAAAGTTACTGGCCCACAAGATGAATACACCCACAACTCCCAACAATAGACCTGTCCTGTTTTGGGCAAGAGCATTTTCAGTCTCTCTCTAGAATGTAAATGATAACTGGTTTTCCTTGAGTAACAATCCTTCCATTCAATGTATGAATGTCAAAGATGCACATTGTGTACGACTACACGTGGTGGATTCAACCTAATCCGCCAAATAGTCAATTTCAAGGCTTCCGGTTGTAATTATATGAACAACATAGCTACGATAGTCAAGATGCTGTTTTCATTGTTGTGAAACATTTGTGCTCAACTGTGCCTCTCCCTGGTCCAGAATCTGATTAGACAAATAAAATACAGTACATTAGTACTTTGACAACACTTTGCCCCCAGTATACGTTGTGCTCACAGAATGGAGTTCAGTTCACGCGTTATCAGTGATGGTGGTAAACAAATGCAGATCGTTTCTGATTTTGTGTGTTGTGTGTTGAGTGATTGCGCTCAGAATAACTTATCCGATAAGCGACGTGATGCGTGCTTCATGACACTTTTTTTTCACTTCTTCTCTCAACATCTGTGAGAGCTTTGGGCTTTAACCCGATGCGTTCATCTTGATACACACTATTGAATCGCCGTGGTGTTGCCCTCTATTATGCATGTCTTTCTATTCCTGGAGCAGTCCACACTTCTTCCTATAGTGTGTCTGGAGTGCATAGAGAGAGAGAGAGAGAGAGAAGAGAGAGAGAGAGAGAGAGAGAGATAGGAGATACAAATGGCTGAGTGATGGATGGTTGAGGGGGATGGAGGGGGTCATAGCCCACCGAATCAACTTCACTTCAGATTGTGTCATTTGCGTTTATTGGGCTGATTTTATCGCCAGTCAGTGGGAAGAGCGGAGGAAGTGAGTACCGGAGCCCAAGCAGGCTGCGATGGTTGAAGGGGATCCACTGAAAATACAATCCGTCTATTTGTTACTTGCACCCTTTTATATGAGGGGGCGACCTTGGTGTGATAAATGCCCCTTTTTTATTATTATCATCCAACCAGGAGAAAATATGTGTTTTAAAAGCAAGCAACAAGGTTGAAGTAATAAACACAAACGCTAACATCCACGTGATGGTCTGAATGACCTTGGCGCGGTAACGTAGGTCATTGAACACATACCAACTTTGGTATGTGTTTTTGGATTCAAAATAAGTAATAGTGTGTGTTTTCTGAGAGTGACGAGGGGGGAAGGTAGACATTTGACCAATAGCTTCATTATTCCAGTGTGTTTATGTGTGTGTGTGTGTGTGCGTGTGCGTGTGTGTATATGTGCATGTTTACTTGATTCATACTGACAGAATGAGAGAGGGCACCACAATGTGTACTGAGCCAAACAAAAGTGACTCAGTGTGTGTGTGTGTGTGTGTGTGTGTGTGTGTCCGCGTGTGTGTCCGTGTGTGTGCGTGTGTGCCCGCGTGTGTGTGTGTGTGTTGCCAGGCCAGGATGCTTTATGTGCCGATTGAGGAGATAATTTAGCTTGTTTATTTATTTATTTGTTTGCAGCGAACTGAATCAGGCAGAAGAAAGAGCCACCCTCCAAGAATCTCATATAGGCCTACTAATGTGTGTGTGTATGTAAGTCTATGTGTGTGTGCATGGGCAAAAGGTCATGCACGTGGAATGCGCACGCATGCATAAACCTTTGGCTCATCAGTAATCACGTGAACGGTGAATCAGAGCATACAGTAGATCTGGCCTTTTGCATATTGTGTGACAGAAAATGAATCAGTTTGATTCAAATTCAAACTAGATATATTTATACAGACAATACTGCCCAACCCAAATTTGCATTGCGACTGGGGGGGGGGGGGGGGGGGGGGGGGTTCTGAGTAACAGGATGCATATATCAATAAATGTGTTATAGAACATTTAAAAGTGAACATTTAAAAGTGTGATACGCTTGTATTGTGTGTTCGTTCTTAATGTTTTCTGTCAACAAATATCCACACATAGGCCTATGCTCACAATGTGTGTGTGTGTGTGTGTGTGTGTGTGTATGTGTTGGCATGTCTGCATCTATCACTAGTTTTGACAGTTCTTCATAGTGTTATTTCCCAACAGTTCCCCGGTTTTTCGTGGTTCTCGGCAGGCAGGTGACGGGTTTGGGTTTTTCCGGGCATATTTCACTCCGGTAGACAATACACGTCTAAACAATAGGCTGCACAAAAACCAAACACCTGTTGATAATGGCCATTTTAAATCATGTTCTCTCACATGTTCTGTTTAAAGTAACTAAAACCCATGCCAACAAGTTGAACACATTGTTTCGGCAATTTGATATGGGTGACCATGGGCTGGCTTGTTTTTACGTGTAACATCGGAACCTACGTTTTGCGCGGTTGGTTCCTATTTTACCACCAGGTGTGAGTGTGACGCTTCCCCATCACGACATCACAAGTTGGAGTGTCCACACCACGCGTGCTGATACTAGATCAGCCAACCAGTTGCTACAGTCCACTGGGTAAGCTGCTGGGGGCTTATCTGGTGGGAGAGTGTTCAGAGAGGCAGATATGAGTTTGGTACATGGGCCTCCGCAGCTGTCCCAACAGCCATGTTTTGATCTCAGCCGAAACCAATCTCCTAAAGTAGTGGTCTTGTGGTCGATACCAAAAACGGGGAAATGCAACTTCTGCTTTTTGACATCTGACTTTGAAACCAACTGATGATTAGACGTCCGAGAGGGGGCGCCAAAGAGTCGAAATAAATACACATGATACAGTAGATGTTACCGATTTAACGTTTAAATACCACAATGTCAGAAGTTATAATCTAGACATATCTGGATAAGCAGGCCCCCATGTTTAATAGTCTAATCATCTTGATTTCATTTTATATAGCCGGCTGATAAAAAGAGTGAGACAATGAGACGTTGGTGAATTTCATTGCTGATATTTATTTATTGCTGCCATCTTGTGGTATACTTTGGTATCACATTCTTTATTATTTTGTACTTTCCCATGAATTCACTTGTTAAAAACATTTATATAACATCATAACATATTGCATTAACAACACAATTACAGTCAGCTTAAAACAAAAACACATATTTGCAAGAATCCCGATAAAATCAGTTGTATGGCCTGTAACTTTATTTGTGGTGAATGTTTTATATTCTATATATAACGAACTATATATAACGGACTATATATAACAAACTTATTAATTGTTAAATGAATAGTCTTCTTATTGTCAATAAACATATCAAATTCAGATTCAGGTCTAGGGAAATAGTAGGCCTCGTATCACATATCATCATAATCTAATGGCCTCTCATATATCCTCATACTATTTTTGGGGGATTTTCATAAATCAATAAAAAAGAAATAAATCGTGCGATTACAAAATAGGCGAACAGGAAGCTGCTGTTGATACATGACATCTAGTGATTAAAAGCGAGAAGTTCCCACCAGAGTTTGACCGATAGCTTTAGCAGCAGCTGTGGCTCATCCAGCATGCAGGATGGAAGATCTGCCCGTTGATCCTGAGGCATTTTGAACGTGAATGATCATAGCTGTCCAAAACATTCAGGAATTCCTCCTTCACATTGCTTAAAATAGCAACATCCTACTCACATCCTTGTCTCTGACGTAGATTTGGGTGGGATGTCGACCAATGGGAGCTATAGGCAGACAGACTGTCTCTCTCCCGCTCTCGTTCTCTCTCACACACACACACACACACACACATAAATCAACAAATATGATGATCATTCAACAACTTAACATATACCAGAGGTTCTGAAAACACACACACCCCCGAAACCACAAGCATTGTGTCCTCTCAGCATTAATAGGAGAACATTGTATGGGACACACACACACACACACACACAATCATTTGGTCACATCACACATTACTTGCTCAGCCAGAGAGGAAGCCAGAGCAAAAATATTATGAAATGCAACATGATCTTCCGTGGTGTTTGGTATGCATTGTTTGTGTGTGTGTGTGTGTGTGTGTGTGTGTGTGTGTGCGTGCATATGTATGTGTGTGAGGGAATGTGCTTGATTGTTGTATCCAAAAGTGTGTGTCTGTATATTTTTTGAACCCCCCCCAACCCGACCTACCCACTCCCCACCCCCCCGGCCCCCCCGCTCCACTGGGACATCCACAGCCGAGGTCGCCGGGTCGTAGAGGCTAGCCAATGAGAGACGAGCCACTCCCAATTTCCTGTTCACGGAGCGCTATCAGAATGAAATGCCTGACTCCATTATGAATGGATAATGGATGGAAACCTTGTCTTCATCAAGCCTGAATTGTTTTACACTCTTGATTTAAAGCAGACTTCATACAATAGAATAATGAACGTTGCATTGCAGGCTTCAGTCGAATCATATTGTATTTCATTCAAAAGGTTACAACACCACAAATAAAAGCGCTTTCTTGTATTAGAGTCAGAAGACAGAAGACAGAAGACAACTTAAAATATGCTATGCCAAAGACCGAGAGATGTTCCCTTATCTTTAAAACGTGTCAAAGAACTCATAGTACACGTCATATAATCTACAACATCATCGTAACCTTGTTTTTCCTCACTATCAAGTTTCCCAGGTTCTAAGAACCCTCCGCTGTGGTTTGAGTGGGCTCAGCATTGCAAACTGATATGATAAAACATTAAAACAGCAAGTTACTGTACGTGAGTGAACTGAACGGAACAAAAAGCTGGATTTGTGCGGCTGTGAGATGGTACGTGTGTGCAAAAGTATAAATCCATTAAAAAAGTTAAACCTCCACCTCCACCCCCACCGCCATCGTCACCCGGATCCGGCCGAGTTGTTCCAAGCCGGGTAGCGCAAACAGTCCCACTCCCGGCCACATGAGGGCAGACGCCGAAAGTGTAGGATGTTTACACTGCCTGGACCTCGGATGTCAGCGGGCACGCCGTGGGGCACGCCGTGGGTGATATGAAGGGTCACAACAGGAAATCGGAAAGCGGCCTCCTAATCTAATCTGTGTGGATATGCCATTATACAAATACATATATAGAAATGTGCTATTTTAACACATTTGCACCGACGATAAGCATTCCTCGGGCCCCCCCTGGTCAGCAACAGGAAAAACCCGACGAAACTTTTGTCCTACTGTGCGAGCGTTTCCCTGTGAGTGCGTACCCGAAAATTCCAGCGTGTTTTCCTACGTGGCGCGTACAGTATGTGTGCCGAGAGAGAGGGTGTATCTGTGTGTGTACAGAGGGCGCGGTGGTTGATATTATAAGAATGAGCTTCCTCCTTCCGTCCGTCCGTCCCGACTTCCTTCCTTCCTTCCTTTCTAGTCTAGGTCTAGTGTGTGTGTGTGTGTGTGCTACACCTACTTGGCTGTGGTGTGATGTGGTGCAGTGAAAAATACCTCAATCACTGGGAGAGAGCTGACAGAGACGTTCCTGCTGTCTCCCCTGCTCCTCCTCCTCCTCCTCCTCTTCTTCCTCCTCCGTGTCCCCATGTCCCTGTTACTCCTCCTGCGCCCATTTTATGTTATTCTCTCCATTCCTGGTCGGTCTCATCTTTGGCCAGCCTTTCTTTGCTCTTTCTCCAGCCATCTTTGCTTTTGGTATCACTTCATCTGTTCCCCTTTTATCTTCCCTCACCATTCCTTTCCTTCCCCCTCACCTCCCTGAAAGCAGCAGTGCTGGAGACTGTACGGTTCGGTACGTCGCTGAATTTACAAACCCACACACACACACACACACGCACGCAAAAATAAAACCCTACAACCGTTCCCTTTGAAAGCAGAGACAAAATAGCGTCCGGTGATTTGCAGGCCTGTAGAACGCCATCTCTAGAATGTTTTTGATCAGTCGAACTGATGGGTTTCGCCTACTTGGACATTCCTGACGGTTTTAATGTTTCATTTTTTTTTTACTTTGAACCCCCTTTGATGAATATAATTAGGCTTCATAGCATCAACTATTTCTCCATGTCCACCGACTCGCATCCCCAGTAAGTATAAATTACAGTCAATGTTAATCACTGCAAAAAAATGTAAAACTCCAATATGTCATTTTTATGTTATGTTTATCTTGGCTCCTCCTCCTCCTCCTCCTCCTCCTCCTCCTCCGACTAGTGGGCCTCCTCAGTTACTCCCCGTGTCTCTGTGTGCTAAAGTCTCACTTTTCCACAGGGAATTAAATCTGCTTAATAAAGACCATAATCCACACAGTACTGCACAAGACTACAGCCTGAAACTCCAGTCTCTCCTCTATTCAATCCTCTGTGACTTCTGGTCATCATCTCTCCCCTTCAAATCCCCTTTTAAATCGTCTCATTTGGTTTAATGAGGGGTGAAAGACAAGTCTGTCAGCTTCGTAAATAAGTAATGTTAGCTAAACAAGTGAAATTAGGGGTTTAGGAGTAAGTAAGAACCGAGCAAATTGCTGCAGAGTTCGTCTTCAAAGCGTTGTTTATCACAAGCCGGCCGTACGACCGAGAGCGACCGGTGACCGAAGCCACGGGCGCTCAAGGTGAAAATTACAGAACCTGTTTTAAAGGGCACGTTAAACGCACAATACCATCATTGCACATAGACCTTTTTGTTGTTGTTGTTGCAATTGAACAGAAGGGATTAGGATTCATTCGAAAAGACACCATTTTGACGGAATGTTAATCGACTTGATTGCCATGTGACGATAGGATACATTTGTGGCCGTAGCTTGTGGTAGCTATAGCGTCGGAGGCACCAATGATGGGACTATAGCAGTTGGCTGCTGCAAACATCCGACTGAAAGCTCCACGACAAAGCACCAGCTTCCAGTCAAGGATGTTTACAGTAGCCTCGACTGCCAAACGACCTGCGCTGTGAAGGGGAGAGAGAGAGAGAGAGAGAGAGAGCGAGAGCGAGAGAGAGAGAGAGGTAAATCAAAGGAACAAAGGATAATGTACTGATGAAGTTAAAAGGTATGGCTGAATAGCCATGTAGACACACACACACACACACACACACACACACACACACACACACACACACACACACACACACACACACACACACACACACACACACACACACACACACACACACACACACACACACACACACACACACACTTTTGAATGAAGAGGTGTAAGGTTTTAAAGGAGTACAACACACATTAATTTAAATAATAATAACAAAGTTCCACAAGTGTATACGGTTTCAATTGCAATACATTTCTCAATAGGCATTTCCCACAAGCTTAGGACTTTGCATTGAGTCAACCCAGAGAGCATTTAGCGTGTGATAGCTAATGTTACCCAAAGAGATTTACTTGACATGTAGGATAAAAGCATTGAAAATCTGGCGGGAGTTTATAATTACTTTTGCGCCGTTGGGTTTATTTTTCAGTTTTATCTCAGGATATGAAACACTTAGCTCGCTGACACGGCAAAGCAACATTTATACAATCTCTATAATCAACTGTGATCATTTTAAACAGTGCCCCTTTAAGTGCATCAAACGTTCTTATAGATGAAGTGATGTGTGAGTCTAATCCTGAACCGTTATATACAGTAAATAAATGGCTTCCGTCACACAGCAATGAGCATCTTCATCACACACGGCTGTTTGTGGTACGGTTTCTTAGACACACGCTTTGTTTTACAGTAATCATTCTGTCAACATGTGACATTCCACCATGTACAGTATGTGTGGTATACACACACACACACGCACACACACACACACACACAGGCACACACACACACACACACACACACACACACACACATTCGTTGACCATGTAAACAAGACTCTGCCGTTTTTTGTTTAGTGATTCCACACACTCCCTCAGCAGAGGTTATTACACACACACACACGTGCCCACACACACACACACACACGCACACACACACACACGTACCATGTAAACACAACTGTGCTTTTTTTTGTTTAGCAATTCTCCACACACTCAAGCATATTAGATGCACGACCAACCACACACACCACACCCACACACACACACACACACGCACACACCATCTAATTACTACTTCACACGCAAAGACATAATTCGTGGAGGCCTCCCACGGTGGCCCCTCTGACCCCCCGAGCGACTAACCAACCAAATGTTCACTTCCTGTTTCTCTTTCTCCCCCTCCATCTATTTTCCCGTTCTTCCCACCCAACCAATTGCACTACATGCCCCCCCCCCTCCCCCCCACCCACACACACACACATTAATCACAAAGAGCTCATCTCTGTTTGAAGATGCAAACTTAATTCCTTAAGCAACACACCAGCAGCAGCAGACGTGTGTGTGGAGAGCAGAGAGACATCTCCTGTTCTTCAATGTTCCAGATTATGTGACTTTTACGGTCGTTTATACTTCCTGTAGGCTGGCTTACAAGTTTTAGACGTGGGCTGTAGTGTGTGTGTGTGTGGTTGTGTGTGTGTGTGTGTGTGTGTGTGTGTGTGTGTGTGTGTGTGTGTGTGTGTGTGTGTGTGTGTGTGTGTGTGAATAACGGCCTGGTTATGTATACAGTCAGTATGTATGTGCAAATTGTACAGAGATAAAGTCAGGAATGCTAGCCGTCTCTCCCCTCCTTTCCTGTAAAATGGAAGCACTGGGGTTAGGGGCACAAAGTGGGCAGCCATTTCTATAACTTCACCTTCACGCTGGAACAAACCTTAACCCTGGATCGACACAGGATCTGACATTACCATCTGGTTGTGTGTGTATATATACACACACAAAGAAAACTCAAAGGCAGATAAACGGCCGAGTTTGCCGCTCAACACGGTCCGTCGACCTGAGAGTCCCCGCAGCAGCACTCGGCCTCACCGAAACACTGCTGTTCAAGATTCAAGATTCAAGAACTTTAATGGTCACATACACATACAGGAGGTGCAGTGAAATGAAAAAGTGGCGATGCCCAGCGGAATGTGCATCAGAACATATACACATAATAACTAGAGAATCAAATATCCAAATTATTTACAGTTTTTACAGCAAAAGGAGCAGGTTTTCCATATTTTTTTAGGAATATAATAATATAATAATAAAAGTAAAAATAATACAAAATAACAAAAAGTAGTCATATCAATAAGGCATATAAATATCAAGGAGACATATCAACAACAGGGCAATGTCAGGGCAAAATCCTCCAAACCTGAAACATTTTCCATCAGGGCCCCTTAAAGAAAAGCTTTTAATGAGACATGAACGTTATTAAGAGTAGCTTGAAACGTCACGGACAAATCTAGGCAAAAGGGCAGCACCCGCTGACCTTGTGTGTTCCCCCCCGCTCATAATACCGGCTTATAAACTATGCGTCCATTTTCTCAGCCTCCTATGTCTTACCCAGCAGAGAGAGAGAGAGAGAGAGAGAGAGAGAGAGAGAGAGAGAGAGACAGAGAGAGAGAGAGAGAGAGAGAGAGAGACAGTCAGGCGTCTTGTTCTCGAAGGGCATACAATCGACATGTTCATGACGACGGACGGCGGGCTGGTCCTCGCTGGAGAAGGATATTATTTAGTGCACATTAACGTGTCTGGATGGACGCGCTTGTTCGGAGGGAAGCCGTGGGAACATGTTTGGGTCCTCCCATGTGAGCTCTCCACCCTCTGGTCCGTCATGGAGATGTTCGGCCGTCGTGATATCGTCTGGGGATGTCCCTTCACTTTTAGTTTTCTACATGCTAAAAAACATGGATATTAGTACACCGTGGTTTTAGAATGGATGATCCTACCCATTAAGATGTTAAAACCTCTATTTTGTTCTTTTAACCTGTGTACTTTTCACGTCCGGTCAGGGTGGTGTCGGGATTAAAATGGTTATTGTTATATTTTAGTTTATTGCAATATTATTAGTTAACTATATTGGCAGTATTACTAAGTTGTTGAGGATATGTCCATTTCTGTGATGTAAGGATATGGGAAAAACACATTTTAGGGAAAAAGAAGCCCATTATTTGTCTTTTAAAGCCTTCACCTGACAAGCACTGAGGGCCTTTTTAGATACTATTTGAATATAAACAAAACCAACCCGCTGCTCCCTTGCAAAGCTAACGCGCACATTTTGTGTGCCACTGCTATTGGGCCGAATGTATCGCGTCCCTCGCGGAGTTAGGCCTACGTTTGTACAGCAGTAGTGAAGTGCCATCCGTCGCCATCTCCTCGAGTCTTAATGACGGACACTCGGGTGCCGTTGACTCCTTGCTAACCTCCTAACCTCCGTGTTGTCTGGCGCTGAGCTCTCGACTGCCCACGGTACACACAGCTAGCCGCGGCTAGACGACGCAGAGCTTGGCTAATGCTTCAGGAATGCTTGAGCTTCCCAACATGCTGTTTTAGCAGTAATTGAATTCCTGCGTGCGCGCGCGCGTGTACGTATGTGTGTGTGCGCGTGTGTGTGTGTGTTGTGTAGAATACACAATGTACAGTCTATTGTCCCCTTCGGTTCTTGGTATCGACAATGTCTCCGGGCATCGCAGTGTTGTCCTATATAAGATGAATACGATACTTGTCTCTATGCGAGTATGCACGTGCTCTCGTGTGCCCAAGTATGCGATGTATATAGCCCTGTATCTCTCCCCTATCTCTCTCTTTCTCTTGCTCTCTCTCTCTCTCTCTCTCTCTCTCGCTCAGGTCACTGGAGGAACAAAGCAAACTTTATCAGAACATTGCAAGCCTGCATTCTCCAGATTCTTAGCACTTGGCAACCAGCGTGTACACGGAACGCGCGTGAGAGAGAGAGAGAGAGAGAGAGAGAGAGAGAGAGAGAGAGAGAGAAAAGGGAGTGAGGGAGGGAGAGAGAGAGAGGGAGGGAGGGAGGGAGAGAGGGAGCCAGCCAGACTAGCGCAAGAGTGTCGAGACAATGAAAGGTGGGAGACTGAGAAAGTTGTGAAGGCAGTAGCTTCCAGTCTATCCTAATCACTTCAGCACATGCTCTTACAACCGTAAGCTCAGCCCAACTGAATAGCGGCGTGGCGCATATAGAGGCCAGAGAACAAACACACACACACACACACACAGCGATCTGAGGGATCTGAAACCACAGACCATGGATCCATAGAGAAGTTGCACTCTGCACACGTAGCCCAGCACCCGACTTGACCTCATTATGAAAGGCAGGGGATCTGAAAGGCTGAAGATCAAACTTCGGACTAGAGACGCCACTCAATATAAAAGGACTCAATCACCACGTGTGTCACAAAATGATTCACGACCACGATGGCCACTGTGACCTGCATCGGGGAGGACTGAACCTCTGGATGAACTCGTCAAGTTCCCTCTTGTGCTGCTGCCTCCAGTACACGAGCGGTCCTATCCCAGTCAAACGGGCCATTACTTTGCTTGAGATCCAAGGCCTAAAATAAACACATTAGGCTCCAGCCGGAAGAGAGGCCCAGAGGAGTCGGTTGGGGATGGGAGGGAGGGTGTGTAGGGGTTTGGAAGGGGTGAGGGAGGGGTTAGGGTGGGGTAGGGAGGCAGGGGGGTGGAAGGGTGAGGAGGGAGGGGTGGGAGTTGGAAGGGGTGGGGTAGGGAGGAAGGGAGGGAGGGAGGAAGAGGGGGGGGGGGTAATGTGACATAAGTTAGCATCCCTTTTTTGGACCCATTTACAATCTAGTATTTTTCTCACAAAGCGGGGGAGATGATGAAAGACAGAGAAGGAACAGAGAAACACACTGCCCCTGAACTGATAAAGGCCTGATAAAGGCCTCAGGACCGCAGGACCGCAGGAACACACACACACACACACACACACACGCTAGAACATTGAGCCTTGTTTGGATGAAGGGCCTCACTCATCAAAGCATTCCTCTGAAAATCATAGCTGAGCCTCACTTCTTACACCTTACCCCCCTGGTGCGTGCGCACACACACACACACACACACACACACACACACACACACACACACACACACACACACACACACACACACACACACACACACACACACACACACACACACACACACACACACACACACACACACACAAAAGCGTGGCACTACAAGTCCCAGCAAGCACTGCAACGTGTTCCTGTAGGTGGGTGCTGTGTGCTTAAGAGAGAAAAGAAAGTTGTATGCACATAGCACCTGGTAAAAACAAAAAAATATATATTTGATTAAGTGGTTGGAGTCATGTCACACACTGACTCAAATATTGATTTATTTTATATATACATGGCCCTCAAAGCTGTTATAATGTTTGGATACGGGCCCCTGCATAGATTGAATTTAACACCCCTGCTCTAGTGACATCACAGTGACATCACAAGTGGGAGCGTCCACCCAGATAGCTGGTACAGTCCACTGGGAAGGCTGGCGGACTGTCCATCATCCATCATCATACATCGGGCTGGACACTCTCACTTGTGATGTCACTAGAGGGGAGTCACATAGGCACTTTTGAAACGGTTTGTTATGGCTAATCACACTCACACCTGGTGGTAAAATAGGGGCCCTTTAATAGTCGTACGTTAGATCTGAAGCCCTCATGTTTAATCAACTGAAGCCACGTCACTCAGAAAATGGATGTTCGGAAAAGGTAAAACCTTTTTCCGATGAGGGCCGCTTACATTCGCTTCTATCAATGCTCAAAGTCATTGAGCACCACTCATCTGATAACATCACCCACAAAAACGCTATGTCCTGGTCGCTTTGTGACTGGTGTGTGTGTGTGTGTGGCCCACTGAGGTTAACGGTTGTTCTGGAAGGTTTCCTCCTGGCTGCTCTTTACATGACACAACATCATTGTAACAAGCATAACATAACCTTCACAGCTGACCCTACCACTGCGCTTATACTCTAGTATGGCGGTGACCTTCAGCTGTGTGTGTGCGTCTGTGTGTGTGTGTGTGTGTGTGTGTGTGTGTGTGTGTGGTGTGTGTGTGTGTGTGTGTGTGTGTGTGGTAACTGGAGTGTTCCTAGTTTCCACTCGTTATCAGATACAGAAAAGGCCCTCCCTTTATCTTAAACCACGCCCCTACTCTCGCTCTCTCTCAGTCTGTCTGTCTCTTTCACTCTGTCCTTGTCTCTCTCCCTCTCTGTCTCTGTCTCTATGTCTCTATGTTTCTCTCTCTCTGTGACCTTTGCGGGAACAGGTCAGCTCTGTCGTTTTTAAACGCAAGGCTGGTATTCTGAGCACGACGAGCAACGGACTGTAACACCAAGAACACAGATTATTAACAACCTGCCTCACCATTAACTTCCGAAAGGAAAAACAAAATGGCACCCTAGGAAGTCTGGGCCGGTCAAGCAGTGCCTTAACCTCTCTCTGTTTAACTGGACCTGGATGGCAAACTCTGCTGACATCTGTGAAAGACAAAGCCCTCCGTCCACTTGCCCCCCCCGGCCCTCACTGAGTGGAAGCCATGTAACAGATGTATTACCCGTCTACGACTTTCTTTGAGAGAATGGTCATCTTGTAGCCTAGATCTTACACAGATTGTGAGGAGATATTGCGAAGTTACCGAACTAGAGCCACCAGTGGTACTTTATCAAAGTTAATGAAACATCTTGTCAGCACTTTTTTGTACTTACTTATCACTTGACAGTTAAACCCATTCGGGAAGGAGCAAAGTTTGTTTGTAATTATTTGCAAGTAAGCAATTTTAGAAACCACATTTCTAACTAGCTCCTATAGTCTGCAGCACCTTACAATCTGTGGTTTGGTTTTGTGTTTAACTGGTGGAGCGCAACGCTCACGTGCCCTGCCCCGTCTTCCCCCTCCTCCCCCTCCTCATCCTCCTCGTCCCCCCCCTCATCCTCCTCGTCCCCCCCCTCCTCCCTCCTCCCTGTGTTCTGATGGAATGAGGAGCCAGGAAGTGGCCGCTGTCATCTCCATGGGAACCTCCCGAAGAAGGCCCAGCGCGGCCGGAGACCCCTCCTCAAACACAAAGAGCCCGGAGAGCCTTGGGTCAACACAAACAACTATGGTGGGACACGCACGCACACACACACACACACACACACACACACACACACATAGACATAGACACACACACACACACACACACACACACACACACACAGACACACACACACACACATACCCACACACACACACACAGAGTAATTTTATCCTATATAGTCTATAAAATAAGATAATTGTATAGTCAGTGATGACTATTCAGCCATGTTATACAGGTCTCTCTCTTTTCCCCCCCTTTTCTATAGAGGCCTGAATCACTGGGTCCTCCACTCAGTGAATGTCTGTTCTCTGTGTGTTTCCAGAGTCCCACATCCCTGGGAACCAAACAGGCCCTTCATCCCCTGGGAGAGACGCATTGAGCCGCCAAGATTCCCGGACTATTGCTTGCACTTTCAGTTTTGCTGAAACACATTAACATGTCCAATAATCTATGCAAACACACATTTTGAAGTACGTAATACGATGATATATATATATATACACACACATCATAAATCGTGCCATAAAGTACGCTTACATCAACCCAACGCAACGGACCGCTTACCTTATCAATACATTTCTGCGCCAAGTGCGCAAACACCGGTCCTCAGGCGCAGTAGAATCAGAGCGATATTTGACTCTAAGTCATTCACTTCGGCACTTTTTCCATTTCCAAAACTACAGTTCAAAAACAAAAATGCGTTCCCGAGACAAATGACACTCTATATTATCACATGTGTGTCTAATCTATGATGGTTTGTTGCCAAATCTGTGGGGTGGGGGGGGAAAAGAAACCATGAAAAAATAGCAGCGCGGCAAGTTGGTGTACTCTCTGCTGCCCGGCATCTCGTCAGTGTGTCCCGGAGTGTCCCAGCTGAGAGCTCCGAGGCTGACCGAGGACTGGAGTGTAGTCCAGCCCACTCGCGTGTTCCCTCCTGGGCCGCCGGGTGGCGCTGTGTGACCCGTTCAACCCTGGTGCGTTGCGTTCCAGTTGCACTCGGACGTCGGAAGTTTCACGGGAACGGCCCCCTCCCCCCTGAGGTAGGAATTCCAACCCGGAAAGCCGGAAGAAAATCACCAACCGCGAGTAAACAAGAACACGGCCAACTCAGGTGTGACATGATTCCCAGCAGAGGCATTATGCCGTAATGAGGTTCTTCCGACTTTCCGAGTCGGAATTCCTACTTCAGGGGGGCGTTCCCGTGAAACTTCCGACACCCGAAACTTACGACGTTGAAGTTGGAACTCCGTCGTACAACTGGTCCTTCACATTATTGCAGCGATGTCGGAAAACTACAAACGGTGGTGCGTAAAACACCGTGTTGTGTCACACAAGCGTTGCACCTATGGCAGCTTAGAAGGCCATTATTTGCATTAAAAAAAAAAGCATTTTCAGAGCCTGATGAAATACATTTTAATACATGTAAATATTACGAGCAAATATTATTTGGATCCATCCTGTGCAATGCCCTTTTAATACGGGCGGCGGGGTTTACATACAAGTCGCTGCTGATTGGGTAACAGCTCTGACACGCCCACTGTTTATTATCTACAGGCTATAAAGACCACAAGTTGTTTAATAAGGGTCAATACTCCGAGGCTATTAATAGTCTATTGTCCTACTAGGCTAATAATAGTCTGGGCCATACTCGCACTATTTTCTAATCAGGCGCTTGACAAAACATGTGGCCTGATGGTGAATGTTTAACAGAGGGAAAATAATAAAGAGTCGATGGGTAACACATTTTCAGCTGGTCTATAACTGAGCTCCGTTTAGGATCAACAGCCAGGTTGTCGGATTAGCGACCATGTGTCAGACCTGCGGTTTACGTGCCCGTAGGCTCATTTCGTGCTTATCAATTTATCGACAGGCATACGTGATCGACATATGCAATCTCTCGCAATTCTCATGAAACGCCAGCAACCTTTCTTTCAAATTCTATTTTAATTCATATCGAAATAGCCCCATCTAGTGGACGGAAGTGCAAATGTCCGACTGCCCAAATATGGATCGAAAACACAGCTTGAGCCAGAGGACCAAATAATGTACATGCTCTGTCATGGTGACACAATGAAAGTTGCTTTAGATAAAAGTAATTATAGTCTCAAAATTAATATAAAATGTAACGAGGATTTATTATTAACTTTTTTTATGTAATACAGATTAATGTAAAAAAAAAGATCATTCAGAAAGACATTCAGCATTGCCTCAATCATAACAGAAATCGATATTTTCAGACTAATACTTGAAGTATTGTATTTATTTTATGTGTCGCAATAACCAATCAAAATAAAAACCAGAAATTAGTGAAGAACAATACCCCACGGCTATTTTAATCAAGTAGTGCAAAAAGTCATTAGAATCTCCAGTGTTAAAATGCATTTAAAATTTCTATAATACTCTCATCTGAAACAACCCAGGCACCCACATTCTGGAGTGTATTGCTACTTCAATGTTCACGTCAAATCATAATAACTTATTGTGATTTCCGAACACGGTGACATTTTAATCAAGTAGCGCAAAAATGTATAAAAATCTCCAGTATTAAAATGCATTTAAAAAAGTCAATAGCCTAATACTCTCTCATCTGAAGTAACCCAGGCACCTGCATTCTGGAGTGTATTGCTTCTTCAATGCCTGTCCACGTCAATTCATAATGACTTTTTGTGATTCCGATATAGCGTCCGTTCCTCTTCCATCAATTGGCGTCGCCGATGCCCTGGGTGAGGTCCTCCCCGGGGTACAGGCCATAGTGCAGTGTGTCCCCCTGGACGGCGGCCCACGCCATCTGGTTGGTGTTGAATCGGGCGGCCCATCGACCCTGGGGGTCCACCGTCACCACCCCGCCTAGACCCCCCGTCCGTTCCTTCATGGTGGCCAGGCCCAGGTCACTGCCCTTGTCCGAGGACAGCCCTAGCGGGGGGGGGGGGAGAGATGGGAGTCAACCCGTGGATGCTATAGGAGGGGTCATCACAACTTCACGTTATGTATGTCACACACATTCCAAGGTACTTTTTCACCGTTATCACAATAACTGGTTGCTTGGGTATTCTAGAGATTCTTCAGATCACATGGATGAAACCCTCCTATAGCTTTTATATTTGGGTATTGTAGCCACAACTCTCCTGTAGCTTTAATATGGGCCACGTTGTATGAGATTATATATATTGTTGAAGTGGTTAGCCCTTTGTGATCCAGGATTAAGCGTGTGTGTGTGCGTGAATACCTTGTTCCATGTGAAACAGGATCAGTCGAGACAGCGTCACCTTCATGATGGCTTCTCCGTGGCCCGTAGGAGATACTGCTCCTACTTTGTTATCAGCATAGCCCCCACATCCTGACACGCACGCACACACACACGCACACACACACACACACACACACACACACACATACACATTTAACTTTTCCATTGCAGCAATGACCTGTTCTCTATTATAAACTTTACTTTATTTCTCATCAGAAGTTATTAAAAGTTGTATTTTGGATTATTAGTTTACATCTGAATCAGGCCCACGCCTACTACCCCATAGCAATGGTTTTTAACATCTATCAGAGGGCTCACTGAGTACAGCGGAAGTCAGGAGTGGTTGTGATAAGTTTTCTTTCACAGATTTGTCTCTGTTAACTCTACCAGAGTTGTTAAATTCTTCCCAGGTTGACAAAAAACATGTTTTTACAGGCCTGGAACTCTTAAGAGTCTAATATCAGTTATTTCAATATATCAATATATTTAAGTTTAACAACATAATAAAAAAATAAACTAACAAGTGAAAAAGGCTACTGGCTAGCTAAAGAAAAACATTGTTTGGCTTATGAAAACAATGTAGATTGTGATGCATTTCAGCGGCATTAACATGGATTGTTTTAGCGTGTCAACAGAAAGGCGCAGTAAGACGACAAAGAATGACGAACCTATGCAGGCCGTGTCTCCCACGCGCCCCTCCATCTTGTTCAGCATGCCGCCCGTGGACGTGGCGCAGGCGATGTTTCCTTCTGCGTCCACCGCGACTGCTCCTACCGTACCCATCTTTCCCCTAGTACACACACACATGCCAGGTATATATAGATGGATCAAAGTTCTCAATTTGGGAGTGAGTAAGTGTATCAGTAAGGTCCAAGCAGCAGTATCCAAGGTCGATACTGCTGTCGAGACTATAATGTAACGTTATGTCTTGGGAGACGAGAATCATCGCATTTAAATCAAATTACTGATGCACAAACATACATTGGTTTTGCTGATATATTATTTTACTATTCTATTCTATTTTACTAGGCAATTGTCATTATGTTCAGAAATCAAAAAGTCACAGACTCACAGTTAAAAAAGCAATACCGGCTCTGTTAAGAATGTTCTGTCATCTCATCTTTCCACCAAATAGTAGAAAAGTATTGTTAGTGGTATCGATAAGGACAGTCTCGAAAATGGTATCAATAATCAATAAAAAATGTACGATCCCCCCATCCCTAAACAGGACTCCAGTGCTCACGAGATCTGACACTCCACGGGGTTGGCGACTGGACCCAGGTTCCGCTTCCAGCGCATGCGGGCGTAGTCTGTCACCAGGGACTCCCCCGGGACCTCGGGGACGCCCATGGCCCGGGCAAACTGGCTGGCACCCTCCGCTGTCAGGCACAGGTGGCTTGTCTGAAACACAACAACGCCTGGGTTTAATTTAAGAAACATGAAGTGTGTGTCCTTTAAAGGTAGCCCATCAAATGTCGCACAGTGTGTGAATATCGCAAATATGAAAAACGCCTGCAAATTACTTTACTGTTGATAAATAATGAATGAATGAATGCCCAAACCAGCATATAGCTATTGTCATTTACAACTTCTTAATATTACCTTTCAATATTACCTATTATTATTACCTATTATTCGTAATATCATGTGCATTATTCGTAATATCATGTGCAATACTACTTTTCAATATTACATTTCTATATTACCTTGCAATATTACCTTTCATCATCATGTGCAATATTCCTCATACCATGTGCAATACTACTTCTCAATACCATTGCCAACTTGTTTTGTTTACCAAGTATCTTACGTATATTTTTCTTTAGGCTTATTCACATTATTCATGTTATTATTATTCATGTAAATGTATTATTCTATTGTTTTTATTCTTATGTTGTTGGTATTTTTGAGCAACCTCTGGCAAGAGAATTTCCTTCGGGATGAATAACGTTCTATATTATCTTAGCTCTGTCATGGTCTCGACCGTGCCTCCGGTTTTCCCCATGTGCCTCTAGCTGTCTGTCTCTGTCTGTCTGTGTGTTGGCGGGCGTGGCTCCAGACTCCGGCGCTTCCCCAGCTTCATCATCTACCTCTCTCCCACCTGCTCTGCGCTCACACCTGCCATCCATCTACAATCACCTACAGGATAAGAACCCCGGCTTTCCACCCACTCATCGTTGATTCAGCCGGTGTGGATCTCTACCCGTCTCCAGCCATAACGCTTCTCTCCCTGCCTGCCTGCCCGCCTGTCCATCGTCTGCCTGCCACGCTCACCACCAGTCCCTCTGGCTTCACCCCGCTTCCGCCTCCTGCTCGTTCCCCTGGCTCCGCTCCAGTCTTTCCCCGGATTTCCCCCCAAATAAATACTCATCGTTTTCCTTACTCCGAGTCTGGGTTCTGCATTTGGGTCCACCAGTGATATTGTGACAATCTCTATCTTATCATGACCTTTCACCTTTGTGATTGATCTCATGAGACTCGACTGACAGTGGTGTGTTGTGTTTTCCGGCATTCTGTGTGCATTGTGTATGTGCGTAGATGCGTGTCCATACATAAACATGGCACACAGCACCTGTACCTGAACCTACATACAGTAGGCCAGCGTACCTTGTCCATGACCAGGCGGGCCAGCTGAACAGGGTTGGCTACGTTGCGCACGGCAGACACGGCGCCGCTCGCCAGCGTCCGTCCGTCCATCACAATGGCGTCCATCTCCACCTCTCCTTTAGCATTCAGCACGGAGCCACAACCTGCCATGAGGTCAGAAGAGATACGACATGAATATGATACATAAGGCTCAATATTCTATCAACACGTCAGAGGTCAACATTTACATTTATATTTTTGATTTTACTATTATGTATATTGTGTTAGCGTATTATCGTATTATGTACAGTATACTGTACCGCTCAAGGTCAAATATATGTGTGTGTGTATGTATTAGAGTTGTAGTCAAGACCGCCTAAACCGAGACCAAGACACTACCAAGACCAGACGGACCAAGACAAGACCAAGACCGACCAAGTCAAGACCAAGTCGAGACCGGAAAAAAACAAAACAGACTAGTGTTTAAGTTACACCAATACTTGAACAATACAATGAAGAACAGCAGCATACTGGGGTTCAGCCACAGTTTACATTCAATACATATTAGACGGTATTATTTCAACTACAGGCAGAACAATACAGAGACAGAGCATGTCATGTGACTGGGAGCTCACTGGAAATGTCTTCGCAGACTGGGTGAGATCAACTATGTGTAGCAATTGCATGACGGCTGTTCCTGCACTATTAGAGGATTGAGACTCCCTTTTCACTTCAGTGTGCTGTTGAGGACTGACATGACTGGTACTGACTGGTCCCAAAGTCATCTGACAACACAACAAACACCTCCAACACCAATCTGCACCTCCAACAACTGTCTAAAGAATGGGAAATATGTAACCTATTTAAATTATACTTAATTTACAGATGAAATCGTAACATCAAATTAAAGATACACAATTATAAACTTGAAATTGCATCATTGTAGTAGCCATTGTAGTAGCCAAATTACACTGTATGATATCAACTTCCCTGAAATGGATTAGGCCTAATGTTTAGTCAACACAACGGTGATATGCAGATGTTATTTAAAAGTCATTTATTTAGTCAAACAACACCATCATAAGTACAATACTGTAATCAAACAATACACAGCCTTGCGAACACGCAAGACCGGTCTCGAGTACTACAACACTAGTATGTATGTATGTATATATATATATATATAGTGGGTGTATATTTGTGTATATATATATATTTTCCAATAATTCATATATATACAGTATATAATCTCTCTTGCTGTCTTATCTTTTAACTTATTTTATGTTTTATCGTTTTTGACCACTCTTTTGCGTACTGTCGCCTGCCATGTCACAAGAATTTCACCTTTCAGAATGGCCCTATGTTATGATGTACATGTGACAATAAAACACTTTGACTTTGACTTGAAGTTATCAACTAATTCTCAGCCGTTGGTTGCCATCAGTGGCCACCAGTTTTGCACCTCAAAATAAATACATTTGTTGCATTACTGATATTTAAATATTGCAGTTGCAGTTGGAACCAGAACGCTGCACATGTGTTGTTGAGTTAACTGCACCAGCCAACACTGCGCTGTGAGACAATTGCGAAACACATTCAGTTCTGTGTGTGGTGAAACGTTTGACTCACTCATCAACGTCACACATCAAATGCAAATCATGAAAACTGCCAAGAACCAAAAGTGGTTACATACAAAGAGTCTCTATGTACAGTATGTATGCATGCGTGAATGTCCTCCAATTTCCTCAATAACCGCTCATCCGATTGACTTCAAAGTCGCCGGATGTATTGCTGAGGTATTGCTCAGTGTCTGTCGAGTGTGACGTTGTTTGGATGAGCGGTTCTCCAGAAAGCTGCAAGCTGTAAACAATGGGCCCATTCCAAAAGAGACACATATTGAGCGGGCCAGGCACTCACTTCAATCATGTAAGAGCCAAACTGTCATACTGGCCGTGCCATCAAGAAATAAAAGACGACATGATTTCACTGATTTTGCTCTTGGATCACAGTTTTAGTCATTCATTTGTATAAGTAATGGAAGGTTTGGAGAATCTGTAACACTGCACACATTAAAGGGATCCCTATTGACGTCTCGCTGTCAGTCTCCAAGTGTTGGCTAGATCAATAGAGCATTGCGCCATTCCCACCATTACTTCATGAGCTAGTTTTGACCGTTTTGACAGTTGCTACATTCACTGCATTCAAAGTTTGCACATATTTTAGCATTATGTGTGCAGCAATTATACATTCATGCTGTAGAATTAGCAGAGCGTGGATACTCGTCTGCGTTGACGGTGAAGGGGAGCGAAATCATGCGTCACACATGTCCTGGAGTACCAATGGCTTACTGATGCGGCACACTTTCCTACAAGCATGCCAGTATACATTACATATGAACTGTCATCCTAAAAGGGGTATTGCATAAGTTTCACTCCCCTCCAAATCTACAGGTTCTATAGGGCACCTCGAGTTAAACAATTGTAGACAAAAGCAGCACAGGTTGGTCGTTTAACTGCATATTAGTTTTGCTGACGGGTTAGCGTCCAAAGAATGCGAAAAACGCCACACACACAGCTTGTGTTACGACCCATTGTCATGATTGTGTTGCATGTGTCTGTGCTAATGTCCCTCCCTATGTGTCCTTGTGTGCTAGCCTGTTGTTTGTGTTGAGTGTTGATTGAACGATTAGTTAGTTTGCCGTTTGTGTTGGATTAGTTGCATGTGTGGGTGTGGTTCCTGGCTGCTTGCCATGTACCAGCCAGGTTTACATAGCAGTAGTTCACCACCTCCTTGCGTGTTTGCACGAGTTTTTGTCCTCCTAAGTTTCAGTTTTGCTCAAATGTTTAAGGAGACATATTATTACAGTGTAATCCGCTTATTAGTGATCACGGATATAGTGATCAACCGCTTATATGGATCAAAAAGCCTGGGACAGAATCGTTCCTATCAAGCAGTCCGCTTATAGTGATCGTTTTGGGTCCTTTTATACATAACATATGTGGGAGAAATTAATAAATTACAGTAATTTATAACGGCTCGCGCGTGCACGTCTTCAACGGCTGGTGAGCACGTGCATGTCTACAACGGCTGGTGAGCGCTGGTGCTGCATGTCTCTGAACAAAGTTATGTTTTAGTTCAAGTTAGTTTTTCAAGCTCTGTTACGAGTTTTGACTGTTATGGGTTTATGCACTGTAACCGCCAAGCTGCGGCTACAGTATTTGCACTAACTGTCGGCTTATTCGGCACAATATACAGCTTTAAATGATAGCCTAATTATATGTGGAACTACTGTAAGTTATACAGTACAGTTTTTTCATACACAGTAGCCTACTGTAGTGTATTTGATTTATAGCTACACAGTGCAATGCTGTCATTTAATTTGCTATTTGAATCGCGTTTCAAACAGCTGTACTGTAACGTTAATGTACGTACTGTACAGTATTTTTCAGTTAACTTGCTGTAATAAAATCCAGTAAATAGCAAAGCTGTCCGTTTCATTACTTTATACATGTATTAATGTATTATATATACAAATGTCAATTGGATGGTAATCTGCATAAAAAATAAAGAAAATTAGAACATTTCGGTTATAGTAATCAACCGCTTATAGTGATCAATTTGACCCGGACAAACGTGATCACTATAAGCGGATTACACTGTACCACCATGTGTGAGCGTGATTAGGTTTTCAGAATCTCTGCTTTTTGACATCACAAGTGGGAGTGTCCACTCAGATGTATGGTGGATAGATCAGCCTACCAGTTGCTACAGTCCACTGGCCATCCGGCATACTTCTAGGTGGACACTCCACACTGTTGTGATGTCAAACACCGGAGATGAAACTCATACATGACTTGTATTTTGCCGACCATGAAATCTTTTCAAAATACTGGTGTGTGTGTGTGTGTGTGTGTGTGTGGATCAATCCTAAACCTAGCTGTATGCCACGTGGAAGCATGTGCATGTGTGTGTGTGTGTGTGTGTGTGTGTGTGTGTTTGTGTGTGTGTGTGTGTGTGTGTGTGTGTGAGAGACTTTGTTATGTGGGCATGGGCTCTCACCTGCGTTAAAGGCAGGGTTGTTTTCCAAGGAGGTGACGGCCTCCACCACCGCGTCCATGCTGCTCCGCCCACCCTGCAGCACAGCGTAGCCGGTCCGGGCCGCGGCACGCACACCTGCACTGGACAACTCAGCCCGCTCTTTGGGGATGTGTCCCGCCCCCCCATGGACCACCAGCACAGGCAGCATGCCAATCAAACCAGGGAGGGTACGTCTGAGGAGAAAACCAACACGCATCAGAGGTCAGAGGTGAAACGTGGAAGCTTGTTTGATGGCCAGTACAAATCACCTGACCTTGCATCGCCGTTGAACCGTTACTACCAGGACGGAGCTTTTGGATGATTTACACCCAATATACAGTATATACACTTTTGAGTTTGCTGCCATCTAATGGTCAGATAAATCACTACCACGGGGACCGCTGCCGTTCCGTCCTACGGTGTGATCGATTTGTTTTTATGATTAAATCGAAGTCTGCTTCAGTATTGTCATTAAATAAATGCAAAAGCATAGAATGTTATCTAGATACTGGTACTGATGTGCACAAATACAAACACATTGGAGCATGATCTTATTTCAACCGGAAATGAATTACAATGGATGCATGTTATGCAATACCCAGTCTAATAGACTTTGGACCGCGTATTGAATGCGGGAATAACATGATATTCTACATTATACAGCGTGTTTTCTAAATACATACTATTAATTAATTCAAAGCTAACGCGGTTTTGCAGGAATAAGTAAAACCTTGCCGTTTCGTTTTGTATCACCTCTTGTGCGAATCGAGGCACTCTTACTGCAGCTTCTCTCGTCTGCTCCTGTCTCTTGCTCGTCTTCTCTTCTCTGGGTGCTTATCTATTATGGAGAGCAGTACCGCCACCCAATGAAAGCCAACGGGCCTGTTCTACAGGCTTTATCGCGTTAGGGCTCACTATTTATCTTTCACACGTTTGTGAACACTTTTGTGAACAAACTCTTGTTAGACTCTTATTAGACAAACCTCCCTTTAACCCCTTTGTCTTTCTAATCAACCTTTTGTTGTAGCAAAAACAAACACATCTTTTCTTATCCTGGCCAGTGATAAATCTTAAATCTTTATAGTATACCTTGTTATGTATCATAATATACTTAGCTCTTGACTATACCTCCCATTGGTTAATAATTGTTCCCTCCTTTGTATTTAAGCCCTCAGTTTTGTTTGCCCTTTGTCTTATCATCCTCACTAACCCAGTCTAGAAAATTTAGTTCTTTTTTTTATTGAACTTTTGACTGCTTTTGATTGATACGTTTTCTTTGGCTTGTTGCTTTTGTAAATCTTTTTGCCTTGACGAATTCAAGCAAATACTTTCTTTTAAGTATGTACTTGAGTTGGGAACCTGATCCTTATAAAGTATGATCAGACCAAGAATGGACTTGACAGACTCAGACCTCCAAGGAGCTGTCCAATCTGGGCGCTGTCATTAACAGACACAAACAACAGATCCATCAACTACAGCAGCAGGTCCATTAACTTCATGACACAACAAGCTATATTGATCCAACCTCAGGCGTACTCCACCTACCAATCCTGTTGAATCCTCATTGGTTCACTCCAGAGAGCCCCTCAGTGGCTCACCCGCCTACGGCGGAACCATTGGGGAGACTGGCCCTCCACTTCACTCCTATGCCCTTGCCTCCAGGTATCGACAACAGGTGGATTGGCATCAGAGACCAGCTCCCTAGTACCGTCCTGGCCATAAGGTGTGTCATGTGGATCATCACTTTCTGTCGAGTCCTGCAAATTATCACTATCATCAATTATCAAATTATTGTCCTCACTTCCCATCCCTCCAAACAAACAGCTGTCTCCTTCAATCCCCTGGCTCCTCCTCCATCCTCAAGGAACGCCGTTCCACAAAGAAGGGTGGAGGTCCTAACATGAGTTTGAATTATTCTGTCTGTAGTTTTTGTTTTTTCCCCTAGATGTCATCAGTTATTCTTTTCTTTAACCCCATTTGCCCTGCTTGTGTTGTCACCTGTGCTGATTGTTAAAGTGTTCCCTCCTGTGTATTTAAGGCATGCCCTCAGTTGTGTCTGCACTTTATCGCATCGTCCTGTCCTGTAGGTAACCCAGTGTAGTATAAGTGTCTTAGTTGTTGATTGCCCTTTTTGGGTAACTTTTGATAGGACTGCCAGTTTAGTTTTTTCTGCTTGACGCTTTCGTTCATCCTATTGCCGTGAAGAATTTAAGTATAGGGGTTTTTCTTTAAACCATTGTTGCGTCTATGCACTTAGGTCTGGAACCTGATACTTACACCATGGTCCTGAAATGCTCGAGTGCTTCTCTGTGCTGTAGACCTCTGCCTGTTTATGAAGTATAACTTCAGCATAAGCATGTGATTATGCTACTTGATGTTAATGGGTTCGGTTAAGCAGAGAGATGCACAAAACAACACACAGAGAGTTTGCATTCGAATTTAGGAGAGAGTTCTGTGGTATATTTATGGTATATTTCCATTCTCTGACATAAGTTAACACGCCCCGGGAGCGAAAAGAATGTGAACATGACAAGAACAATGAAAACAAGATGAATAACTATAGTTATTGTGCAATAGTTTTTTGTGATGAAGAATTTGACAAAGCAATATTAATATAATAAGGCAATTGTGATGTGGCCATGTCCAAACTTGTAGGGTCTTCCTCTAAGCTCTCTCTGACAACGAAAGTGTCACGAGAGACTGGAATTCGAGGCTAATGTGATCAATGAAGTGATCCTTAAGCACCATGGACAGCGCCAGCATGGCACACACGTTGAACAAGTAAACAGAGCCCTTGAAAATCGTTGTTATTTTACTACTATTAAAGTAGTAAAATAACATGCATGTGCGCATGCGTGTGTGCGTGTGTGTGCGCACTACTACTAGACGACGGATTACACTGTGTAGTTACCGGTTGTTCACTGACGTAATAACATCTGAATTACATGATGTTACATGTTGATAACTAATGATAGCTTATAAATTATATAATAGTATTACTTCGAAAATAATTAGTTCTATTAATATATAGCCTAAGGCATGCACACCAACATTCTACTTGGCATGTTAATGAACTTTTGACGATTGACTTCACAAAGGAAATAATCCTTTTGGGGATATTTTTAACCTTATAGAAACATATGTCTTGTCATATGAAGCACGGCTTCCCCCGTGAAACATCAGCAGTGGAGGTTACTATTCAAGTAAAAGTCCCCTCAGATAGGTGTTTTAGTATAATGTTGAACTCTCTGTTCTATCTCACTTGATAAAAAAAATAAACTATTAGAAATAATAATAGTCTATAGTTCATTCGGAGGTCCTATCCATCATCACAGCCAATTCATAAACCCTCATAACTCCTGAAAAATGCATAACTATCTTTCTAAGCCAAGAATTCTTCTGAGAAAAAAAGGCCTAGGCTCCAAGTTTTAATGCACTGAACTAAAAGTAGGCTGTGTTCCCAGTCGCTACCATGTGGCACACAAGCAGGACTGCTCAAATCTGTAGTGGCTGCTCATTTGATTATCCAGCTCAGTAGCAGCAAGTCAACCAGGTCGACCGAGCTGCGTCACAGCATTTCTCTTTTCAAAATAAAAGTTAGTTTTTTGTCTACGTCTAATAATGAATGAATAACGCATGGAAATATAAATAATTAACGAATGTATAGTAGGCCTGTAATACCAAAAATACAATATAGGGCTTTAGGGCTTTTTTGTATCTTCCAGGCTCAATTGCTTATTCTACAACTTAGGCCTATAGCTTTTCTTTTTCTGTTGTATTTCTGCTGGTATTCTCACGAGATTTATATAACCTATACAAATACACACACACACACGCACACGCACACGCGCACACACACACACACACACACGCCAGTACTACTACGCGCGTCTCGGCAGCTGTTTGCGTGTCCGTGCATCTCTAGGGGTGCGGTTGAGTTGAGTCTCACAGCACAGCCGTATGTTATGTTATGTAGGCCAAATGCTCATACACAGCAGCCTCCTTCTCATACGAGACCCCCCCCACACACACACACACAACGCACACACACACACACGCACACACACACACATCACAACACACACACGCACACATACAACACACGACACACACACACACACACATCCTTATTATTACAGTGTAATCCGCTTCATAGTGATCACGGATATAGTGATCAACCGCTTATATGGATCAAAAAGCCTGGGACAGAATCGTTCCTATCAAGCAGTCCGCTTATAGTGATCGTTTTGGGTCCTTTTATACATAACATATGTGGGAGAAATTAATAAATTACAGTAATTTATAGCGGCTCGCGTGTGCACGTCTTCACGGCTGGTGAGCGCCGGTGCTTGCATGTCTCTGAAGAAAGTTATGTTTTAGTTCAAGTTAGTTTTTCAAGCTCCGTTACGAGTTTTGACTGTTACGGGTTTTTATGCAATGAAACCGCCAAGCTGCGGCTACCAGTATTTGCACTAACTGTCGGCTTATTCGGCACAATATACAGCCTTTAAATTATAGCCTAATTATATGTGGAATACTGTAAGTTATACAGTACATTTTTTTCATATACAGTAGCCTACTGTAGTGTATTTGATTTATAGCTACACAGCTGCAATGCTGTCATTTAATTTGGCTATTTGAATCGCGTTTCAAACAGCTGTACTGTAACGTTAATGTACGTACTGTACAGTATTTTTCAGTTAACTTGCTGTAATAAAATCCAGTAAATAGCAAAGCTGTCCGTTTCATTACTTTATACATGTATTAATGTATTATATATACAAAATGTCAATTGGATGGTAATCTGCATAAGAAATAGAAAGAAAATTAGAAAATTTCGGTTATAGTAATCAACCGCTTATAGTGATCAATTTGACCCGGACAAACGTGATCACTATAAGCGGATTACACTGTACCACCATGTGTGAGCGTGATTAGGTTTTCAGAATCTCTGCTTTTTGACATCACAAGTGGGAGTGTCCACTCAGAAGTATGGTGGATAGATCAGCCTACCAGTTGCTACAGTCCACTGGCCATCCGGCATACTTCTAGATGGACACTCCACACTGTTGTGATGTCAAACACCGGAGATGAAACTCATACATGACTTGTATTTTGCCGACCATGAAATCTTTTCAAAATACTGGTGTGTGTGTGTGTGTGTGTGTGTGTGTGTGTGTGGATCAATCCTAAAACCTGGCTGTATGCCACGTGGAAGCATGTGCATGTGTGTGTGTGTGGTGTGTGTGTGTGTGTGTGTGTGTGAGAGACTTTGTTATGTGGGCATGGGCTCTCACCTGCGTTAAAGGCAGGGTTGTTTTCCAAGGAGGTGACAGCCTCCACCACCGCGTCCATGCTGCTCCGCCCACCCTGCAGCACAGCGTAGCCGGTCCGGGCCGCGGCACGCACACCTGCACTGGACAACTCAGCCCGCTTCTTGGGGATGTGTCCCGCCCCCCCGTGGACCACCAGCACAGGCAGCATGCCAATCAAGCCAGGGGAGGGTACGTCTGAGGAGAAACCAACACGCATCAGAGGTCAGAGGTGAAACGTGGAAGCTTGTTTGATGGCCAGTACAAATCACCTGACCTTGCATCGCCGTTGAACCATTACTACCAGGACGGAGCTTTTGGATGATTTACACCCAATATACAGTATATACACTTTTGAGTTTGCTGCCATCTAAATGGTCAGATAAATCACTACCACGGGGACCGCTGCCGTTCCGTCCTACGGTGTGATCGATTTGTTTTTATGATTAAATCGAAGTCTGCTTCAGTATTGTCATTAAATAAATGCAAAAGCATAGAATGTTATCTAGATACTGGTACTGATGTGCACAAATACAAACACATTGGAGCATGATCTTATTTCAACCGGAAATGAATTACAATGGATGCATGTTATGCAATACCCAGTCCTAATAGACTTTGGACCGCGTATTGAATGCAGGGAATAACATGATATTCTACATTATACAGCGTGTTTTCTAAATACATTACTATTAATTAATTCAAGCTAACGCGGTTTTGCAGGAATAAGTAAAACCTTGCCGTTTCTTTTTGTATCACCTCTTGTACGAATCGAGGCACTCTTACTGCAGCTTCTCTCGTCTGCTCCTGTCTCTTGCTCGTCTTCTCTTCTCTGGGTGCTTATCTATTATGGAGAGCAGTACCGCCACCCAATGAAAGCCAACGGGCCTGTTCTACAGGCTTTATCGCGTCAGGGCTCACTATTTATCTT
>PIJE02001553.1:12500-35000 GCA_002895965.2 Coryphaenoides rupestris | reverse complement strand
TGTATAGTGCACTACTGGCTGGGGTACATCACTGTTACCCACCAGCCACCCACCCACTGCCCGGCCAGAAAGCAGCAGCATTTCACGTTGAAACTTATCTCTGCAACGTAAGCACAGATATTGACTGTCCCACCGGTTTTAAAATAGAGAGAGAGAGGGCAGGAGAGAGAGAGAGAGAGAGGGAGAGAGAGAGAGAGAGAGAGAGAGAGAGTCAATGGTTGTTGTTGGGTCAGCGACTTCCCAGGTGTAACTTGGTTAGGGGGGCGGGGGATAGGAAGGGGTGTGTCAGGCAGCAGCCAGCGTCACCTTCCTTCCACTGTTTGCGTAGGTCCACCGGACCATGCACACCCTCTTTCCCCTCATAACGAGACAACAAGAACCAAACCACCACCACACCCATTAAAGCAATCACGGAATCACACCTAAAAAAAGTCGTGATCGAGACGCGCACGCACACGCACACACACACACACACACACACACACACACACACACACACACACACACACACACACACACACACACCCACACACACTACACATTAATACACACACACACACATTGAGATAGAGGCTGTCATAGACGAACCAGGCCGAATAGGAGGGTGTGATGATGATGATAAATCCCGCCGTATTTAAAAAAAATGTAATCTGTTTTTGTAATGAATAAAGAGAAGATGCAGATGCAGTGGACAGTATATACGCAATCCCCCATCATCATCATTATCATCATCATCACCACTATCGTGATCGTTACACATGCATTTTGCAGTATGTGCGAGTGTATTATATTATTATAAGGGAGGAGGAGAACTGCATGGGGCTCCGACGATGTGTAGTCGTGAGTGAGTTTCCTCACCCCCCCCCCCCCCCCCCACCATCCTCTTCAGTACACTAACGGCGATTCACACACCGCACGGAGAAGCCTGCTTGCCTATAATAAGCATAATAATACCGAGAATTAGAGAATGATACGCCAATGGCTGTACGCATGCATGTGTGCGTGCATGCATGTGTGCGCGTCCTGTGTGTGTGCGTGCGTGTGTGTGTGCGTGTGTGTGTGTGTGTGTGTTTCTCTCTCCCCTCTCCACGTTATCGCCGTCTATTTTAAGCTCTGCTACAGCAGCACTAAGGACGGAAGATCGATTCATCATCGCATCTAAAGAAGGAAATGTCCAATATATTTCCCAGCCTGAGTGGCCATGGATCACTCTCAGTAATATACAAGAAGGGGTGGCTATGATTCAGTCATGTCCACGACACATATGTCACCCACATATCGCCTTATTATTGGCTGAACCATTTATAGATCCATAAAGGCTGTATAGCAATGCAGTGAGGAGGATACTGGCCTCTCTTCATTCCCTTTCTTGTTAAAATCCTGCAATGTTGCAGTAATAGCCCACATCATGTGTGGTTAGTGGACATGTGCATCCTGCTGTTTGACAAATAGCAGATTGTAATGTGACTCTGCAGAGTATAGCTTTCACCTCTGCATGGCTATTACAGTGTACAGCATTGGGTTATCGGTGTTGGTTATCCTACCGAGGTCCTGAGGATTGTGGGAGCATCGAGGTTATAGGAATACAGCTGATTTTAGCAACAGCCCCACCACACTTGATTAGGCTCACTGTTTCAAATATGTTCACAAACCCACACCTAAATAGCTACACTAGCACCTGGAAACAGCTTTGTCAGAGTCCTCGAACTAATAGCTGATAACTACATGATATATTAATTTGATGTGTGTGTGTATGTGTGTGTGTGTGTGTGTGTGTGACATGTCTATGTGTGCGGGGTGTGTCTGTGTGTGTGTATGTGTGTGCATTACCACACACTGCAATGCATGTCAATACGATTTATATTTGTTTTGACCAATCTAGCTGTGTGCTATCTGAACTGCAGACATGTCATCTTCAGTTCAGATATTTGAGATGTTATGTTTGAGATGGCTATGTGTGTTAGCATGACTGCAATAGTGGGAGTGGGCGCAGTCTGTTGCTTTCGGAGGATTCTCACATGCTAATGGGGCAGAGAGGTGAGAATGTGACAGCTGACCGCCGGGCCTAGCATGCATTGCGTTGCCTGAGTGTGCCTTTGAATCAAACTGATGCAACGCGCTTGTTGTGTTGTAGCTGAGTTTCATGCCGGCTGCAGCATCCGAACTTAGTCGATGATTGTTCCACATGTCAGGAAGTAAAGCTCTGTTGTCTTCACGCAGATTGACTGTTGAATTTCGGATCCCCAAACGAAAACAAATGGATTTTGAATCCGTCCGTGATTCACATCGATCACCAAATGAATGGCTGATGATCTGTTTGCTTGTAATTCACTTCATGTCGGAAGAAAGATGGCCTAATGGCAATTAAAAGAGCAAAATTAAAAGAGTCTTCCAAAGCCCTCCGAAACAAAACCGTAACTGAAAATGTATTCATTTAATAATGAATTCAAGGTCCACACCAAAATTCAATGAAATACAAACTTTTTATCGACTGTAATGGGGAGTGAGAGGTTATAGTTAGTAGCAGTGCCAAGTCTGTAATCCAGTAGAATTATCGTAGTCCATAAGCAGGGTCTAGCACACCGGGACGAAGTCTCAGACAGATCAGGGCGAGGCAGGCGGGAGGGTAGTCAGGCAGGCGAGGGTCAGACACGAAACCAGTTCTCAAACGTTCAAAGGCAAAGGCACACAGCCAACTTCTTCTATTATCACAGAACATACACAGCGCATTAATCTCAACTCTATCTCTATCACTTCCACTTCCACTTTCCACCAACACCACCACTTCCCACTCTCCCCAGGTCCTCTCCTATTTATGTCCTGAAAACAGGGCGTTGAGTTCCTCTAACAAGGCGCAGGTTTTTCCAATTCGGATGATTGCCGGTCTAGGCGGCTGTGTCTCAGGGGCTCCCTTTATGGGCCGAAGTGTGAATGCCGGGAACGGCCCATAATCCCTCCATAGCTCTCGTTTTATGCTCCTCGGTGGCCGGCTGCCACATACCCCCCCCTCAGCGCCGACCGGGAGGGAGGGGCGGCCCAGCCCCCCAAGGCGTCTCTCCTGGACATGGCGTCCGCGGTCCCATGCGCGGCACCAGACCTTCTTGAATTTGGGCGAGGACGGCACCCACCCCTGTTTCGGATGCGTCCGTTTGGACCACGAGGGGCTTTGAGAAGTCCGGGGTCACCAACCCTGGTCCTGAGCAGAGGGCGTCCTTTAGCTCTTGGAAGGCCCTCTCCGTCTCTTCGGTCCCCCGGATCCGGTCGGGCCAGCCGGCTCCTGGTGAGGTTGAAGTCCTCCAGCTGGGCAGCGCCGCATCTCCCAGCTAGGGGCTCTGCCAGTGGGGCCACGTCAGCGGCGGGGTTTAGGGGGAACATGTCCCCTAGGTCGGCTTCCTCCCCGCTTTGTGGGGCGTCTCTCTCTTCACCGGGGGGGGGGTCCCCTCATCTTCCCTCTCCAGCTCCTCCCTGGCCAGCCGCTCCCGCTTCCGGATCACCTTCTCCTTGCGCTTGGTCAGCTCCTCCCGTTGCTTGAGCAGGCTGTTCATGTCGGCCTCCATGTCTGGGTTCTTCTCCCTCATGATGTTGAAGACCCGGTTTAGCAGCTCATCATATGTGTAGTCTCTCTCAGTGCCGGCCCAGGCTGGTCCCGTGGAGGGAATGAAGAAGATGCCGTCGTTATTTTTGCCCTCATCGTCGTCCAGCACATCGTTTTCCCCAGTGTCGCCAAGCCTTCTTCGAAGTCCACCTTCTTGGGCTACTTCTTCTTGGCGGGTAGCAAGAGGTCCAGGTCATCCTCCTCTATGGGCTCCGGCTGCTCGCCTTCGATCTTCAGCTCCTTTACGCCCTCCTCGACTTCATTATCAAACCCTTTCTGGGGCTTCTTCTTTTTCTTCTTCTGGTTGAGGAAGTTCAGATCATCGAGGTCATCAGAGGGCTCTTTTTTCCTCCCTTCATCTTCATCAAAATATACTTCCTTGTCATCTCCTCCCTCTGGTTCCACCTCCTTAGCCTCCACCTCCTTGTCGAACTCGCTGGTCCCCAGGCCCTCGTCGGAGAGCTTCCCGCTGCTGCGGTCGTCGTCGTGGTTGACGTCGGCCGGGACCTCGGTTCGCTCGGCCACGGACTCCAACACTGAGGCGGCCGGAGGCGGGACCTTCTCGTCCTCGGAGCTGGCGGCGCTGGCATCCGACGGCTGCCGCTTGCGACCTGTAGCTGGCAGAGGCACCTCGGCCTCCTCTTTGGTCTGGGTCCCCTGCGGTTCCTCAACAGGCACCTCGTCTGTGCTTGGCTTCGCCTCCATCTCTGCCTCCTCATTGGCGACCTTGTGAACCCCGGGGTCGGGACGCCGGTTTTAGCGGGCGGCTGGGGCTCAGCGCTCCTCTCCCCGGCCTGGATCTGGTTCTGGAGCCCGGCCTGGAGCTCAGGGTCCTCCGCTGCCTGCGGTGCTCCAGCGCCCCCTGCTGCCTGCTTGGGGTCCGAGGCCAGAGCCGCGTCCTGAGGCTTGGCTGCCCCCGCCAAGGCCCCCTGGGGGTTCTCCAGGACGCTTTTCTCTCCTCCCTCTCCATCCACTGCCCCGCCTGGTGGATCTCCTGGCGCTGCTCCTCGATCACCGCCAGTATCTGGGCCTGCTGGTCCAGCAGCCATTTCTGGGTCTCCTGCTGCTCCTTGATGACCCATTGGTCTGCAGGCCACCCTTCTCTTTCGGCGGTCCTCTCCTTGAAAGCACGCCCCTCCTGTGTTGCATGTCGCATTTTTAATCCAGCCCGCAGGAGCTCTGTGGTTTCCATCTGTACCCGCATGAACTGTTCATAGCGAGCCTGCTGCTGTTGATGGCTGGAGTTGAGTAGCGCGACCAGTGCCGCTATATCCTTTGAGTCCATGGCTTTTGGTTCGGGTGAATTATTATTTTCAGAATCACAATGCCCGCATTCTCCACCATATGTGACACACTCAGTGGGGTGAAGAGTGTTCACGAGACTGAAAAGAATGATTTCAAGGTCCACACCAAAATTCAATGAAATACAAACTTTTTATCGACTGTAATGGGGAGTGAGAGGTTATAGTTATTAGCAGTGCCAAGTCCGTAATCCAGTAGAATCGTCGTAGTCCATAAGCAGGGTCTATCACACCGGGACGAAGTCTCAGACAGATCAGGGCGAGGCAGGCGGGAGGGTAGTCAGGCAGGCGAGGGTCATACATGAAACCAGTTCTCAAACGTTGAAAGGCAAACGCACACAGCCAACTTCTTCTATTATCACAGAACATACACAGCGCATTAATCTCAACTCTATCACTTCCACCTCCACTTCCACCACCACCTCCTCCTCCTCTTCCTCCTCCACCTCCTCCACCTCCACCTCCTCCTCCTCCACCACCACTTCCCACTCTCCCCAGGTCCTCTCCTATTTATGTCCTGAAAAGTGCCGCGGAGTTCCTCTAACAAGGCGCAGGTTTTTCCAATTCGGATGATTGACATTCAAAACATACCAGTTAATGCCCGGGACATCATGCCATTGCCTTCTAACAACCCCTCCTCACTTACCCAAACTGTTTTTTACAGCACGACACACATATTTAAAGAAAATAGATTAACCACGCTAGTGCTAACCCTGGATGAGATATGGATTGGATTAGCTGTGAGCCTCTCCTCAAAGTTTATTTTGGGTTTTTGATTATAAGGAGATAACCAAAGACACAGTCTAAGCTCCCTTCTGTCGTGCAGGGAGTCGTGTCATTTGAAGCTGACACGCAGTACCAAAGCAGTACCAAAGGGAACTCTAAGAACCTGTCTCACTGCACTCTTCTCCAACAGTGTGTCCAGAAGGACTCCAAGACGTTTCCGAAAAATATACATTTATATGTTCCGGCAATGTTTTTAATGAAGAAATGTGATCAACCAACTGCCTGATCACAGCGGACTAGCACACCAAAACACGACACTTTCATTATCAAAGCACTGTATATCTTCCCAGTTATTTCCCAACAACAATGGAAGAACACATTGTTATGTGTAGCTTTTCGAACGAGAGTGTGAATGAGAGTGGCGCTAACGACACAATGGGACGCTGGCCTTGACTTAGCACGCGACGAGACACTAACGCCGTACCCCCTTTGTGTTTCAGAGAGGAGAAGCCTATCCAAGCTAGAACCGTCAACCTGGTGGGACAGAAGAGGCCACTGCAGCAAAACGACGTCAGGTGAGAGAAGTTACTTCACCTTTTTGCCATATAAACACCGTGGCTCTCCACCACACCTCATCGCCACCAGAGCGCAACAATCACAACAATGGCTTTGGGATCCTTGAAATGCGATCCCGAATTAAAGGCTGCTGTCCGACTGAGGTAGTTTCCGTACTCCTGCGGAGAGCCCTGTCTGAGTCGCTGAATGGAAAAATAAATACATAGAAAGGTGATGCTTGACTTGAAAAATATACAATCCACTAGTTCAGTACTTTAGATTGTATCTGGCAGAGGATAACGTAGGAATAATGATCACTCACTGATGAACACGGTTCAACAAGCCAGTCGCGGCTCTCCCACAGCTATACATACCGACGCTTGAATCGCAGCTTGGCTATGAACTCTGGGTAATACACAAACACATCCTAAGTATTTTATCAATGTCCTGCCTTTTTTAAGATGCAAATATATACACACACACACTGAAATCAACACCCACACGGGAACAAAGATGATAATGTGAGACCACACACATTCATGTTCACACACACACACACACACACACACACACACACACACACGCAGACACACACACACACACGCATGCACGCAAACACATTCACGAGTGCCTGCTGTGCTCGCCTATGAATACCCAGCGTTCTGGGTTTCGCGCTCGCAGTAGAGATGGACGGCGGAGGTCCACCCCGAAGTCCCGGTCCACGGTGTGATGTTGAGTCACTACAGACAGGCAGACAGCAGTGACTCCTCTTCCTCCTCCGTTACATGTGCCCCTCGGTGTGTGTCTCTCTCACACACACACACACACACACACACACACACACACACACACACACACACACACACACACACACACAGACACACACGTTTGAGCTCCGCTCTCCTGCCAAGCTCTCCCGTTGGGTTGGAATCACCTCCGGTGTTATTTTCGATTCAGTGTTTGCGTCTCGCATTGGACGGTTCCGCCTCGGAACAGTATATTATGCGAGGCGTGCGTGCGTCATCGAGGTTCTGGATGGTCTGCTGGATCTCGTGATGAAGAAGCCCTCTCCAGTGTGTCTAGTGTCGTGAACACTTTGCGGGGTTGTCGTCCTGCTGTCTCGGCCTTCTCGTATGTTGCCGTTCTCGTGCCGTTACATAACAACGATAGGAGGAGGAGAGGAGTGCGCGGTTTACGTTGTTGTTTTGGTTGTCGAGGTGTGAAGATGACATTGTGTGATGATTTCCCGCAAAAAAGACTTTTAGCCTGGGATCTACGCTTGGTCCATGGAAAACCTCTGAGGCTTGTTTCAGGCTTTGAAACAAAACAGGACCATTGATCACTGTCTGTGTCGTTTATTGACGTACACAAACGTGCACGTTAAAGAAAGGTATAACTCTCTGTGCTTTTGAAAACAGAGTGAAAGAATAAAGGGGCAGTTTTGTTCTGTAAAGATTACATCTGTGATCTAATGGCACACGCGTGACCTAGTAAAGTGGCTCTGCAACATGTCTCAAATCGATATCTAAGGAACACGCGTACAATGCTTAGCTCGGCACGATTTATTGTTCTCCAAATGTCAACAGAAGAACTCTTACATTGTTAATGACCACATTCCGAGTAAACGAATGCTGGATAGATTCACTTTGATTTCATGTACAGTATGTCAAACTGGAATTGAACTTTGTCTCTTTGCATTCCCTGGGTGTTTCCATCTATTTGGGGGGGGGTGGATTACACCTGGTGGCTGGCACGGCTCAGCAGTACGCTGCAGCTGTCTGTATCCGCCGTCTCTGGTGAAGTTAACTTCTGTGGATTATGTCCTAAAGTTGTTGTTTACCAGCATCGACAGGATCGGAGATTTCGGAAGTTGGAAACTAACGCTGTTCTCTGGTTCCTCCTCCTCCGTCTGTCTCTGTGGATGTGAGCAGTAAGCTACATCCTGGCTCGCTGGCGTCTTGTTCTTGGTATGCGTCACACTTCACTTTGTGTGACGTGTTTTGTTTGGGTGTTTGCACTGGTCAGGGACTTGCCAGGGTCTTGTTGTTCCTGCTACAAAGCTATCAAAGAGAGAAGCCCCTTTCATTGACTGTCTTTCTGTTATTTGTGTTTATGCATATCCATGATGGTGTGTGAGAGTGGTGCTCGAAGTGTGTGTGTGTGTGTGTTTTCAGAGCTTGAGTTTACAAGTCTACGCGTGAAATCCCTCTCCACTTCCCTATTAATGACAACATTAAGAACCTTTCCAATCAAATTCCGAGGATCGATTCCAGGTTTCTGCCGCACTGTTGGTATATTCTGGATGGGTTTCCTTTTGGCAAAAAACACTACATTTAGTGATGTAATGTCTACAATAAGCTAATATCATCAACCGGGCTTTTATTGTGAAAATCCACAAACTCAGTGCACCCGGTGTGTGTCCAGCATTACATATTCACAGCGAACACTGTAGGAAAAATCCCTTTGCAACATAAATGGAGATATAGCTCAAGGTGAGTATGTTTACACCTCGCATCGCCAAGTGTGATTGGCCAGGTGTCCCCTGATAACAGGGTGCCATGGCGACAGCCCAGCAACACTGTAGTAACCTCAGGGTGCTCTGGGATTGGCCAGGAGTCACTTCCTTACTTCCTCCTGGGGTTGGCTGTTATCCTGGTCTTCCCATGAGCCTCTCTGCTCCACAGGGGACTGCAGGGATAACTCTAGCTACGTGTCTGCGCTAGAAATAGGCAGTGAAGAAGACATATCGTTAGCATTGAAAAGGACATGTCATTATTACATATTATTTGTTTGCATTTGTAAGTTGCATTTGTCAGTTAGTATTGTGGTGGACCTTGTGTGTCATCATAAACTATGTGACGAGGCACTTGACATGCAAAGTTAAATGTTAAATGAAACACGCATGGTCGAATAAGGTTTTTGTTAAAAATAGCTCACTTGAAAACGTCAACCTCAAGAGGCTGTTTTGTATTTTGTTTGATAAATAGGTTATCAACTTTCATTTGGAAGATTATTTTTCACAGAGTAAGCGTTAGGGCCAAGAGGACAGAGAAATGCGGAGACGGAGAGAGACGGAGAGATAACGGAGGGGGCATATAAACCTTGTAATTCAAAGTTGTCTTTCTAAAAATACATTTTAATGAATGTATTTATGGTCTCATTAAAATTGTAGTTTTTTTTTTGGTCTCTGAGCTTATGTGATCGTTCTTGGAAAGATTGAAAAAACGACACACATTCACAGACAATAATTACACACAATTCACATGTGCATAGGAAAAGGAGTCGGACGTATAGAGCCTTGTGTAACCTGTTATTTCTGCTGGCATCTATAGACAGCTGAATCCGCCGTTGTATTGGACGGCGGCCCGCGCAGCGTGCGTCCGTGCATGTGTGGCACAAACGTTACTGTTTGGGCGTTCATGGGAGCTTGTTTGCAAGCGACACAGCAGTGGCCCGAATGCGTCCAAGAAACAGCATCGTGTCTGTCATCACCGTGTGTTTGTATGTGTGTGTGTGTGTGTGTGTGTGTGTGTGTGTGTGTGTACATGCATGCGTACGCGTGTGTATGTCTGTACGTGCACATGCCGGTGTCCGTGTGCATGTGCATAAATAAATCTGTGATGTTGGATGTTCCTATGTGTCTAAGTGTTGTTCATGTAATGCGATTCACAAACCATAGAGTTGTGTACGTTATGTGTGTGTGTGTGTGTGTGTGTGCATGCATACCTGTGTATGTGTTTGTGTGCACATGCGTGTGGGTGTATGCATGTGTGTGTGTGTGTGTGTGTGCGCTTGTGTGTGCTTGTATGTGTGATTGTATTTGTGCATGTATATATATTGTGTGTGTGTGTGTGTGTGTGTGTGTAGTTTGTGTAGTTTGTGTGTGCATGTGCAGTGCCCACCCCTTCTGGAGATGCCTGCCTGGCTGTGTATGGCGTTGCCAGGCCATATGGAGCTCTGTCTGGGGAACACACTACCCACTTAGCTTGGCTGTTGGCTCTGGTACTCTCTCCATCTGTCTCCCTTCTCTCTTATGTCTCTCTCCCACCTCTCTCTCTCTCTCTCTCCCTCTCTCTCTGTTTTGCGCACGCTCTCTCTCTCTCACTCTCTCTCTCTCTCTCTCTTGCGCTCTCCTGTTTATTTTATTTTTCCGCTCTTATCCTCTCATAACGTTCTATGGAAATAGACCCCTCAGATCCCACTGTAATTACCAGCAACTTAGAGAGTAATACGTCACCAAAAAAAACATGTTTTGTGAATCCAAAACTTTCCCCCACAAACTGGTAATGCCCCCAATTCTTCCTTCATGGAGAATCGCAAAAGCAAGTTGGTGGTGTCCTTTCCATTCAGACAAATGGGTGGATGGATGGAAGGCCTGGACCAAGGCACTGGTTAGAATGCAGTGGTGGAAAAGTAACTTAGTACATTTACTCCAGTCCTGTACTTGCTACACACTGGTGCTGGATGAGGTGTCATACCCCCCCTGGATGACCCCCCCACACACACACACAATGTAAAGCTCTTTGGGTGTCTTGAAAAGCGCTATATAAATGCAATCAATTATTATTATAATTGTTATTATTATTATTATTATTATTATTATTATTATTATTACAAGCTTGAGTGACTTGCACTTGACTTGAGTACTTATCTTTTTAGAGTACTTTCTTTTTTGTTACCTCATACTTATACTGTACTACTACATCTCAGAGGCAAATATTGTACTTTTTACTCCATTACCTTTATCTTTAGTTACAAGCTTTAGTTACTAGTTGTTCTGCAGACTCACAATACAAAATCGAATCAATAAATCAAGTATATTATTATATCAATAAGGCTTTAGGCTATTGGTCCCCTGGACAAAGTTCACAAGCTACCCAGCAGTGTGTAAAGTAATGTCTAAAATACATATAAATACACTTGAATGAGCTCCTCCTTTACCATCTGCAACATTACAGCAATGAACACACTAATACATCAATAATTACTAATATAATATGTATTTGTACTCGCTACACGCCACTTAAGTGGTTTAGCTCCTTCAAAATCAGAACTTAGAATCTTAAACTTAGAATGTTGAATAGACACATTTATTGCAGAGTTAGTAGATGATCGTAGAGAGAGAGCAGGTGGTAAATGCTAGCATGCTCGTGCTCTTTTGAGAGTGTGCTGCGGTGTGACAGCCTCAGCCTCAGCCTCAGCCTCAGCCTCAGCCTCAGACTCAGCCTCAGCCTCAGCCTCAGCCTCAGCCTCAGCCTCAGACTCTAACGTGAGTCAGGTGAGGCTGCTTAAACCAGCCACCAACCACACACACACTCCACAGTATTATTCTGAAATAATAAGCCATTCTGCATAATGCATACTCAAGTTACACCCTATGGACAGTATATTCGCTAATTCTAATACTTTTGCAGTTTTACACTTTCGATGCAGGGCTTTTACTTGTAACAGTGCATTTCCATAGTATGGTGTTACTACTTTTACTTAAGTAAAAATATATTTTCTCCCCCACTGATGCAATACAATACACCTTCTGCATATAGTTTTTAGGAAAACATTTCATCCTTCATATCTAGCATGTGGCTAGTTCCGCCGTCCAATATAATGAAAGATACAGTACATGATTTGTGATCCTGCTTCTCCTCCATGTATCTGCATTTGAAGTAAATTAAATTCCTTCAGTACCCACCACGGGCTTCATCCCTTATTCTTACAACAGGTTGAACGAAAGTAATCCGCACCTGGATCTGCACTTGTGGCCATGAGTGGAATTACTGTCATGAACACCTTTGCTCATACCTCTGCCCCTCCTGCTAGGTCTGTTACAATCGTGTGTACAGGGAACAGAGTAACTGGATGATAGATGAAGACCAGGGTGCCAGACAGGGCGGGCCGGGCAGGAGGTAGCTGGACGGTAGGCCACAGGGAGAAGATTGCAGCAGGAACGCAGGCTGGGGGCCTTCAGGATACGGAGACAGGATCCGGACCGGGGAGAGTAAAGTTTATCGTGGGTAACAGGTACTCGTAATAAATCTGAACTAAGCCAAGAATGATACTGACGGGGCAATACCAACAACAATCTGGCGATGAGTAGATCGGAAAGCCAGGGTTCTTATGCTGGGTCGTAGATTAGATGATCGGCTGCAGGTGTCATCGGCAGGACGGGCGAGCGCAGTGGATGATGATCAGTCAGGGAACGTCCACCGACACCCACACACACACACGTGTGGAGCGAAGACTAGATTAGTCAGGGAGCGTCCACCAACACCCACACGCGTAGAGAGAAAACGAGGAGGTGGAAGTGGAGGGGGCGTGACAAAATCTCGCTATGCTATGCGTGGCTCCTTCTAATGCTTGTTGTTTGCGAGCCCGTCCACGGCATCCCACAATCTACTACTCTATTCTGTGCGGGGAAACTTGCTGCCAAAACAACTACAATGGATGCCCAGCGTTTTTTGGCGTGGATGGTCTGTGGTGTTTTGCCTTTTTGTCAATAAATGATGTCATCCCACCTCATCTATCTACCTCTATGCATCTCTCCATCGTCAGTCATCTATCGTACGTACGGTCTGTCTGTCTGTTTGTCATAGTAGCCATGATAATCATCATAACAATATCTATATGGAACATTCAACATGACACCACATTTTCCTCATCTCTAACATGACCACGAAGACATTATAAATACACACACACACACACACACACACACACACACAGGCACATGCACACGTACATGCACACGCGCGCACACACATACACACACACACACACACACGCAGAGAGGTGTAGCACAATATTCTGGGGCCCTGTACACAAGCACACACACCCGAGGGCCCCTCTCATTCTCATGCAGTAGTCACACATTTTAACAAATAAACAACCCAACATTATTACGCATAGTCTCCGGGTAATAACTAACTAAATGCCCCGACGTGCCGGCCAAAGTCAGGCCCTCGGTGAGCCTCTCTGTGGCCCCCCGCGCGGTGTGTCCCTCGCCGTTGGCACCGGTCGGCCCTCGTTGGCAGCTTTTCCAGCTGATTAAGCGCGTTGAAGAGAAGTAGATATGTTGTATATGTGCAGACCGAGGTCGTCCGGTTTCCCCTCTTGAATGATGACTACAGAATATCGCCACCTGCTGGTATGGAGAGATATTTCCAATCACGCAGGCACAGGATCGTACGTGCTAATTGGCTATCGCTTGTGGTCTTTGTAGCATGTACGACAAGTGCAACTTTTCAGCGAGTCGACCTTCGTCACTGCAGCTCTTTGACGGTGGCTTCATGTGTCAGGGGCCTTAAAAGTTGAGAATCTAATCGTTCTGGGGATTTGTCACATGACTGCTTCCTCACGTGTTTAAATGCATTTCAATTTGTTTTCATTAGCTTGCGCATGTCCCGTGTTAATTTTAATAACTAGCATATTAGCCCGCAGGCACGGCAACACATCAACACCAGCCAGCCGTGAAGGTAACGTGGGTTCCTGTTACTTCAACACCAGGTTGAACAATATAACTACTTTTTTCACTTTTGAAAAGCAAAAAGTTAATGAATTTGCGACCTTCACTTGTTTTTTTTCTCCATCTAACCAGACTTATTTACCACCACTATTTATTACATACAAAACATTTTAATTCCCTGATTTTGTCATGTATACGTACCCTTACCCCTATTATTATGTGACCTGCTATGCCCCCACGCATGCAGACACAGACACAGACACAGACATAGACACACACACACACACACACACACACACACACACACACACTCACACACACACACTAATACACACACATACACACATGCACGCATACACAGAAGCAAACTCCCATCCATCTTGCTGGTGACTCCTCTATGGCTATAGTGAATCTGGGACAGCCCAGTACAGCATGCAGAGCAGAGAGGGAGAGCAGAGAGAGAGAGAGAGAGAGGGGGGGGGGGTGGGGGGAGATATCAAAATGTACTGAAGGAAAGAGAGCGAGGGGGGGGGGGGGGATGCTGGGGGTAGTGGTGGTAAAGCCTGATAGTGCTTCACTTCTAAAAGGCTCTGAGTTGATTTCCTCTCCACCACTTGGCCAAAACCTTATTTGATTCATGTGTTGTTTCTTTTTCCTTTTTTTTTCTTTCCTTTTTTTTTTTTAATATCAATTAAGGAAGTGGACAAGTGACTCATACTTCTACTGTAGGAGTCTGAGTCACAAGAGGGAAGAGATGGAGGGAACAGAGAGAGAGAGACAGAGATAAGGAACCCATCGCGACCGGAAGCCTTAAGCGGGAAGCTCATTATGCATTAAATAAAGAAGCCATTGTTTCAACTTAAAAATGTGTTTGGGCCCACCATGAAGACGATGCACAGGCATTCAGAGCAGGATATGAGATATTTACAAGTCAGACAGTGTATTTGGGCAGAACAAAACTTTTAAAAAGGCTTTAAATAAGGCTTTAAATTAGGGGGTGTTTTTATTTTTTTTTAATTGGAATTGGTGAATAATTTGACTAACAAGGTTGATTTCATGTCTCAATCTTTAAGGGAGCTCAAAAATATGTATAACTGTTGAAGAAATATTTTGGATAGATGATGGTGGTGAGGTGTGAAAGGTCTGTGGATTTCATGTGACCTTTAACCTTTGCGGAGGACCTGGGTATTGTGTGTTGGCGTTTGTGCGATTATGTGGGATGATATTATGAAGGTGTATTGTCATTGTTTATGTTTGGTTAGGTTTTCGTTTGGATGTAGGTTCATTCATTTTTTGTTTTGGTGTGTGTCTGTCTGTCTGTGTGTGTGTGTGTGTGTGTGTGTCTGTCTGTGTGTGTGTGTGTGTGTGTGTGTGTGTGTGTGTGTGTGGTGTGTGTGTGTGTGTCTCTATGTCTGTGTGTGTGTGATGGCATTCAAAGCTCTGAGTGGAAAACAGTAGATGGCACACAGCGGGGAGATAAACGTGCAAATATTTTTTTATAGCACACTATTTATATGTGAAAAAAAGAAGAAAGAAGATAAAAGTACAGTATAGTACTTTACTCCAGCTCCATTGGACCATTTTTAGCTAGTTTTACATGCACCGTTTGAGCTGAATAAAAGTAAACAACAACAATAACAACAACAACAACAATTTGTTGTATCTCGTCCAGCTACAATGAGAGCTTGTAGCTAAACATTCCTGAAAATACTTTGACAAACTGTAAAAAAAAAAAAAAACACAAACTGAATACTGAAACATTCACTCCTGTCCTTCAACGTCAAGAAGAAAGATAGACAATGCGATGGATATTTCTTCTTGGCATCTTTCAAGTTTCTCTCTCCTTGAGGAGCGTGGCGCGCACAGCTAGCGTAGCCGCGTAGCGCTCGTTAGTGCCGCATGGCTTAATTACGGGAGCCTTTATGCTAATGTTGTTTCCCCTGCTGTGACTCACGCACCATTTGTTTTTAAACACACACAAGCAGGCATGCACGGACGTACGGTGCAGGGACACACACACACACACACACACACACACACACACACACACACATCCAATACACAGACACACACACACACACACACACACACACACACACACACACCAATGCACACGTACATGCCAACACACACACTTTCAATACCTTTGTGCGTGTGTGCACAAATACATCCAAGCCATTCTGCCATTCAGGTTTAAATTTAGGTGGTATTGCTTTTGTTTTGTATTTTTTGTTGTTGATGAGAAAAAACAGACAGAGAAAAATGTGCGGCCGGGAAAATAAGGATTTGTCTGCCGCTTATGTTAACCTTGCTGCGTGTGAATATGGATGATTTTGTGTGTTTCCCCTAATGAGCTCACTATCCCTCCCTACAGTTCCTATGTCTCTCTGATCTCTTTCCTCACCATTCCCCCTCTATCTCTCTATCTCTCTTTCTCAGTGAGCGAGAGATAGAGAGTGAGAGAGAGTGAGAGGCAATTTAGTGAGAGAGAGAGAGGCAATTTAGCATAGCGCTGTACAGTAGCGGATGGCAAGGCCTCTGTTCGGGAGCTATTCCCGTGCTTCCGTGTTCCGTTATTTCCTCGTAGAGACGCCGGCGTTAGCGCAGCAGACGTCGCTAAGCTCTCTTTACGCGCCGGAAGACGTGCGCTCTCGCTAATGTTTGCTAATGCTATGTTTAGATGTTTAGATCGATTGGCACCAGTTCCCAAGATGCCACCAGCTTATTGAAAAGCTTCTTGACGTAACTTCCTTTACTATTTAAAGAGATGCATGCTGATGCGAGCAAGATGGGGGGGTGGTGGGGGGGGGGGGGAGTGGAGTGTGGAGGAAGGAAGGGGGGGGGAGTGGAGAAGGAGGGGTCACAGTGAAAGCTGTGAACCAGGAAGCAAACCTGCCGGGCGTGAGCAGCAGGTGACCTCTCGGTGACCTTTGGCCACGACCAAGGTGTCGTGTGTTGTGCTGGAAGGAAGCGTCATTTAGCATTCTTTAGATTTTTGTGTGTGCAGAAGACCACATGGGGATAGAGGGGTGTGTGTGTGTGTGTGTGTGTGTGTGTGTGTGTGTGTGTGTGTGCAATGTGTGTGTGATACACTGTGTGTCTTCACTTGGTGATGTATGTGGTGGGGGGGGGGGGGGGGGGAGGGTGTGATGCAGAATCGTCCCATTTAGTGTCTTGAGGCTTCATCGCTGCATGGTGCGTCTCAGGGCTCACAGTGCGTTCGCTGTCAGTCCTCGACCGCCACTCTTGGGATTTGTAGTTTTTTATTCGCATGGCGGAGCCGATGGGGGAGGAGGAGGCGGCAGCACTGAGGACTCTCTCCCGTCTGTAAGTACTACAGACATGGCCACCGCCCGCGGGGAACGTCCGCTGTCCTGTGTCCTGTCGCTGGCATTCCCCTCCGAAGCTTGTTGCTCTTCGTATTGCATAACTGGGTTGCTTTTGTTTTCTTGGAGTGGTTTATTAAAATTCTGATTTAGGCAAACTCATCACACCTCATCAATCCAGTTTAGATCAACGGGCACAGTCCTTATTTAAAAAAATTCTGATTTGTTTTGTGTGTTATTATTGACTGTATTAATTGCAGTGGAACGTTTGTTGTGTGGTCAGTCATTGCCATTGTGTGTTAACATATAGAGATGCTATATGTTAACACACAATGGCAATTACATTTTTCCATCAGAATGAATCAACCATTCATCAACAATTAATCATTAATCAAGTATTTGTCAATTATTCTTCATGTACTCATGTCACAATGCAGGGTCAGTGATTAATACATATGAGTGAAATGCTAAATTGGTGCTAGGTAAAATATAGAATAAAAAAATCTCAATGAATGTGTTACCCCAGTAATTTATGTATTATTATACTCTCTCTCACACACACAAACCCACACACACACACACACACACATGTATATGTGTATGTGTAATCTAATTAACATGTAGCTAAAACCACTGACACTTCCTACTTATCTCTTTCTCTCTCAGTCACTCAGTCACTCAGTCACTCAGTCACTCAGTCAGTCAGTCACTCACTCACTCACTCACTCTCTCACTCAGCGGCTCACCACCCATCGGATCAGAAACATGGTTTGTGAGAGCGCCATGTGTGTGTCTGTGAAGTGATATAAAACAAAACAGCTCAGGCAACAATGGCGGAACTGGAGCCTGTAAAAATAGAACCGGATCTATGGCACAGAGCCAAACGGAAATTTGCATGAATACCATCTCTCTCTCTCTCTCTCTCTCTCTCTCTCTCTCTCTCTCTCTCTCTCTCTCTCTCTCTCTCTCTCTCTCTCTCTATTTCTCTCTGTCTCTCTCTACCCCCTCACTCGTACCCATGCTCCAGTTGGTACAAGCAAGATGGACAAAATGATCCGAACTATTTACATCACACATTTCTTCAACAACATGCCTTTGCGCAGATACGATCAGATAAATGTTCTTTATTTATCCCAGACAGGAACTTCTGTTGTGTCACAGCAGAGAAGTACAGGACGGTAATAAGAAGTAAATAGATATCAACATAATGTAACAATCATAATAATCATCATCATCATCATAATCTTCATTTTCATATAATTACATTTTATTTCTTGTTTTTCATGAGCTTTCAAATGTATCCTCCACACACCACATACATCTTGATACTTGAACCGATCCCTGTAGTATTATTATTATTATTATTATTATGATAAGATAAGATCAGATGGAATTGTATTAATCCCGAAGGAAATTCTTGTACCAGAGGTTGCTCAAAAATAACAACAATATAAGAATAAAAAAAAGTCGAAGAATACATGTAAAGTGTATAGGCCTAATAGAATAACAATAAATGTAAGATACATTTAGTACAAAAATAAGTTAACTAGAATAGAAAAGTTGGCAATGGTAGTAATATTGCACATAATATTGAGAGTATTGCACCTGATATTTAAGATAGGATAAGATAAGATAAGATAGAACTTTATTAATCCTGAAGGAAATTCTTGTGCCAGAGGTTGCTCAAAAAACCAACAAGATAAGCATAACAATAGAATAATAAGCAATGGAGTAATAAACAATAGAATAATAAAATAAAAATGATACATTTACAAATCTACAGTGAATAAGCCTGAGGAAAAATATAGGTAAGATATTCAGTTAAGAAAACAAGTTGCCAATGGTATAACAATGGTATAACAAGTTGGCAAAGGTATACCGATATGGTATTATGATTATTACTCCATGATTATGATTGACACCTGTCCTGTCTCCATGTCTGGGGGTCTTCCAGGGGCATTCAGCAGCAGCTGACCAGCTACAGGGAGACGGTGGTCCGGCAGGCGGCGGCGGCGGCGGGGGCCGGTGCTCACCGCGACGACGCGCCCACCTGCGGCATCTGCCGCAAGACCAAGTTCGCCGACGGGTGCGGGAACCTGTGCTCCTACTGCCAGACCAAGTTCTGCGCCCGCTGCGGTGGGCGAGTCTCCCTGCGCTCCAACACGGTGAGCGAGACACAGGGAGGGGGAGGGGTAGAGAGACAGATGAAGGGGAGGAGGTGGGGGAGAGAGAGAGATTGGGGAGAGAGAGAGATGGTTGAGAGAGAGAGAGAGATGGGGGATAGAGAGAGAGTTGGGGGAGAGAAAGAGATGGATGAGAGAGAAAGTTGGGAGAGAGATGGGTGAGAGAGCGAGAGAGAGAAAGAGAGAGAGAGAGAGAGAGAGAGAGAGAGAGACACAGAGAGGGGGAGAGCGAGAGAGGGAGAGAGGGAGCGAGAGAGATTGAGAGTGGATGGCCCTTAAGATGGCAGAGTTGAGAGAGATTCTCTTGAATGAGATGTTAGAGTATGAGTATTTTTTTTTATGGAAACACACACACACACACAACATATACACGGTACAAGACACACCACCACACACTAAACCACACAATAATATTTTATGCAATGTTATGTGGATATGTTGGCAATGATTGTTGCCTTTATTATAATTTTTATAATTAAAAGATGTTATTACTGTAGTTTAATAAACCTAAGTTGCATTCTGAACATAATACATCTTTATTGTAATAGTAGCCAATGCACCCACACACACACAAACACACACACACGCACGCACACACGACGCACGCACACACACACAGCACTATATTCGCGGCCACAGAGCAGAGATGACCATCAAGGCCTTTTGAGTGTGTGTGTGTGTGTTGTGTGTGTGTGTGTGTGTTTGCGTGTGTGGTATGTGTGTGTGTGTGGTGTGTCGTGTGTGTGTGTGTGTGTGTGGCGTGCGTGTGCGTACAGTAGTGCGTGTGGTCAATGTTTATGTTTGTGCAAAATCATCTCCCCATGTGCCATGCGTGTGTGTGTGTGTGTGTGTGTGTGTGTGGGTGTGTGTGTCCCAGGTAGTAGCTGGTAAAGGTTAATTGGGAATTAGGTAGAGCTATGGCCCGTGGGTGGTCACCTTCTCTGCCCCCTTCTCCCAGGGGTGCTAAAGCTGCCCTATAGACACACAGCAGGGTGCCGTTATGTGTCGTGTGTGTGTGTGTGTGTGAGTGTGTGTGTGTGAAGTGCGCCTGTGTGTGTATTGCGTGTGAGTTGTGGTGTGTGGTGTGTTGGGGTGTTTGGAGATATTGGAGGAAGGGGGGGTCTTCTTCCTTTGCAATGGATAATGTCTCCTCTGCAGTATGACATTTAATCGTCTTATACACACACACACACCTAAACACACTTAAACACACCAATAAATAGCCCACCCAAACCCCACCCCCACACACACAACACACACACACACACACACGCACGCACACACACACACTACTGGCCTAGGATCACAGGTAGACTGTGTGTATTTCCGGCAACACATATGCCTCAATATAACTTAAATTTACTTAACATTATTTCCTCAGTGTTTTACATATTACATAACATGGACTTTTTCTGCATGCAAAATTAAAGCACAGTCGTGTCTCTGGACAGTGTGGAAAGGGTTAAATGTTGTTAAAGTCTGCCGACTATAACGCAATTTCATTCGTTTGTCCGTCCAATGTCGAGCGTTCTTTTGGATAATTTGGTTGAGAGCAGACAACAAGCAACGGGACGTGTGCCTGATGTGGGACGACGATTGACAGGCTAGCACAGTGAGCTCATAAGGAGTGTTTGTTTGTCACCCTGCTGATCACTCGTTTGACTGCTAATGTTGCTTAACTCTCTCTCTCTCTCTTTCTTCCACCCCCTTCACCGCGACCCCCTTCACCGTGACACTGCCAATGGAACGGCTGACTTGACCATAGGAGGACAAAGTGGTAAGATCTGTTTATCTGTCTGTCTGAGATCTCTCAATCTCTCTTGCTCTCCTTCTCTCCATCTGTCAATCTCTCCATCTGTATATCTGTCTATCTCTCTCTTTCCCGATCTATCTATCTATCTATCTATCTATCTATCTATCTATCTATCTATCTATCTATCTATCTATCTATCTATCTATCTATCTATATCTATCTATCTATCTATCTATCTATCTATCTATCTATCTATCTATCTATCTATCTATCTATCTATCTATCCATATTGCTTGCTGTTATGTCAGATTGTGATACTTGCTGTAGAAAAAATTATTTGGCAGGTACCCCCCCAACTACCTACGCATACACACCCCTCCCAATGCACTGGGCAGCTGCCAAACCAGCACTTTCACTATACTTTGCTGGAGATACCCCCCGCCTCCCCACTCCAAAAAATAAGGAATGCTTTGATGTACTGTACATAGCAATCCCACCCACCCTACCTCCAGCACCGCCCCCCCGTCCACATCACCCGACTGTGCAGCTTTTTGGCGGAATAAAGCGATCCTGGCCGGATTACAAAGTCCCGCTGCGTTACAGTGGGTTTGGGTTCGTGTCACTTCTCTGGGATTGATTAATGCTGCCTGGCAGTGGGATCGCTTGGCACCCCTAACCAGGCCCGGTAGTTGAGTGTTTCCGGTAGTCATTTAACGAGACGCACCCTGAGAGCTCATTGGCTATTTTCTTTGTTAATTCGCGAGGAATGTCCTGGTTCTTTTTCGCTCGCCTCATTTCCATAACGTGGCCGTGAAGACGCGGTGTTCCTGACAGTTGAGTTGATTTCACGGTTGTTCTCGAATGTATTTCATCACGTGGCGACATCTTGGCAGCTCTCCGTCTGTTACCATGTTGACGTTCAGTCTTGCACCGTAGATGTTCTTAGGAGCAACACTAACACACGTGAACACACACACAAACAGGTGCACACACACACACACACACACACACACACATACCTTTTGCCTCTGATAACCAGTGATCTTATCTACCTCTTATGGTGAGACATATAACCTGATATATTTATATTTTTTATAGAACAAAACAGAAACAAACGTATATAATTTCAAATAGAATAACACATAGATAGTTAAGTATGGTGGAGACAGACACACACACACACACACACACACCACACACACACTCACACACACACACAGCGACCTCGTTTCACGTTGCGGCGTCGTTAAGTCCACAGCAATATTTCAGGGGTCAGGATGTTTTTAAATGAGGTCATAACTCCGACTACTCAGCGTTGCTGGAACGCTGCATTCCTCCGTCCTAATTCTGCAACAATAACGCCGTCGCTCACACAAGCTCCGTGGTCCTGCACCCCAGAGGACAGACAGCGGTGTGGACAAGGGTTGGGCTCACGATGTCTCTGCCCTGGTGGAGACCTGTGTCCTCCTCCCATCTCTGTGTGCTTCTAGATGGGCGTAGGGTGGACATGTGTATTTCTACGTATGTCTATGTGTGTATGTTTGTGTATACGCGAGTAATGTAATGTGTGTGTGTGTGTGTTGTATCTGTGTGTTGTGTGTG
>PIJE02001553.1:0-7500 GCA_002895965.2 Coryphaenoides rupestris | reverse complement strand
CTACCACATATCTAAACTTAATAACACTAATACGCTTCACCATATATAATGAAAGTCCCGTTATTGACACCTCTATCAGGGTTTCTTGCCCATACGTCGTCTGAAATTGGCCTGAAAATCCCTGCGGCAGCTGCTCGCCGGTCATTGTGTGTGTGTGTGCACGTGTGTGTGTGTGTGTGTGTGTGTGTGTGTGTGTGTGTGTGTGTGAGCGAGAGCGAGCGAAGTGTGGGTTTAAGTGGCTCGTGCGCACGCGCAGCCCCAGCTCTCCCTCGCTGCCGGGCTGGTGCTGGGGTGTCGGACCGTCGGATAAATATAGCCATGTTGGTGTAAAGCTGTATTCTCCTCGGCTTTCTGTGGCTTGAATCAGACGCAATCTGGATGAGGCAGAAATAGAGGAGAGGTGTGTGTGTGTGTATGTGCGTGTGTGTGTGTGTATGTGTGTGTGTGTGCTTGTACTTGTACTTGTGCTGTGTGGTGGGTGGAGGGAATCGGGGGAGGAATGGAGTGTGTGTGTGTGTGTGGGGGGGGGTGGGTTGATGAGTTAAAAAGGGAAGGAGAGAGATGAGAGGAGGGAGGAGGAGGAGGAGACAGCGAGGGAGTGTATAGAGAGTGGAGAAGGGGGTTCCTGCTAGGGCTGGGCCATATATGGATATTATATGGTTATTGTGATGCACACTTGAGACTAGAGAGATATCGTCTTAGACTTGGGATGTCATACTATGGTGATATAGCGTAAGTGTTGTCTTTTCCTGGTTTTAAACGCCGCATAGCAGTAAAGTGATGCACTTTCTGAACTTTTGTAGCTGTTCTGTTTTTTACTACATTTCTTAATAAAACATTAATACTGCATTCATACTTTTCATTTGTCTCGTATGTAATTAACACAGGACTATACGAAAATAGGCTTTATATAGACTCTTTTTTTATTTAATTACTATATCGTGACATATCCAGATATTCAATGATCTGTATCGGGACAGAAGATTTTAGCCGTTGCTGCCTTATATTTTTAATTTTGAGTTCTCCTCCCCTTGTCAATCATCCCTTCTTCCCTGTTTTTATATTGGCTCAGATTTTACACTGTCAACCTACAGCACGTCATATACAGAATACTGAAACCCATCATATACAGTATACTGACATGCATAGTTACGGAGAGAGAGAGAGAGAGAGAGAGAGAGAGAGAGAGAGGCAGGAACATGAGCATCTTTAAATCCAGATGGAAACCCATCTCCATGCTCTCCAGACAAAAAAAAAATCGAACTCACGACTCACAATGCAAGCCAAGCTGTGTCCCGGTATTCCCGCCATAATGTTGATGTTTTCAGGGATGTCGTTTTTTTTCACTTTATTATTTTTTTATTCTTGGACGACTCGTTGGCATTTGGCAGCCAGGGCGCTCTTCAGGAAGTATATCGTTATTTCAATTCCTGCCTGATTGCCGTTGCGTTTCAATTGGCTGGCGAAGTGGTCAGCCAAGATGGTTTTGATTGGTCGCGTTAGAGGACACGGGGCGTGGGGGAGGGGGGAGGCCTTGTGGTTCCACTGGACACGTAATGAGGTCATTCCAGTCAACGATACCGACAGGCTGTCAATGCTGGAGAGAAAATAAATAAAGTTAGATTGCATTGTTTGCTTCGTTTTATTTATAGTGACATCCTGCATATACTGTACATGTGAAGTTCACACCGCCGTGTACCCGACAAGATTACATATAATATCATAGCGTAGAATAGCGAAGTGTTATATAACCTGAATGTTATTGTCATGACTGTTTAGTGTCACCTAAAATTGATTACACTGGACCCTTCCATCCATGTTCTGGAAGGGTGTGACCCTTTCAGAACATACTGATGATGCTTGTTTTAACACACTTTGCCTGTTGTATATTCTCTGTTTTCTTTGTTTATTTGTGTTTATTTATTTTGATTTCTATGCTGTTTTCTCTCCCCTCTCTCGGAGATTCCTCTGATAATTTAAATAAAAGGTTGAAATTAGAAATAAGTACTGAGAATATCAGGCACAAGAAGCGGGTGTCCTAAAAGGATAAATGTCCATCCTCCATCCTCATGCCACCATTGTTCATGTCCGATGTTTTCATGTTAATATTTTGTACCATCAGAGACATTCTATCGCAAACCTATAAATTAGCATCTGTCCAGACCGCGCAGGGTAGGCAGACCTTTTCCCAGTCATCCTCCTCCTCCTCCTCTTCCTATAATAACTAACCTTGTTAACCTCTTCCTGACCTCTCCCTCTCCCCCTCTCCCCCTCCCCCCCCGCTGGGCCGCAGGTCATCTGGGTGTGCAATAACTGCAGGAAGCAGCAGGAGCTCCTCACCAAGCCCGGCGAGTGGTTCTGCGGTCCCGAGGGGGGCAAGCCGCCGGGCTCGGACGTCAGCGACAAGAAGCTACGCTCTCGCTCCCAGGCTCCCCCCGCTAGCTCCGCCCCCCCGACGGATGACCCCAACCGGCTGTGCGCGCCGACCGGCGGCACCGCGCTCGGCATCGACGGCCGCTCACGCAGCGAACCGCCACGAGACACGTAAATAACTGTGGTTTTGTCATCAGTGGTGTATTATTGTAGAAAGAAAGAAAAATGCTACCATATTATGTCAGATGTAAATTATAAATATTTTTTCATCAATATTTTCAAGTGTTTTAATGTCACATTGTCACTTCATAACACAGGACCATTCTGAACAGTGAAATTCTTGTGACATGGCAGGCGACAGTACGCAAAGAAATTGTGTATATATATATATATATGTATTATATTAGAAGTATTAATCAGGCCTAACTTCCATTTTCTTTACTGAAGAATATCTAATTGAGTGGGTGGTCTTACTGAAGGTAGTTCCGTAGTCTCTCCATGGAGCTATCTGTCTTGGCAGGGATACTCCATAAGCCTTTCCAAAAGCTCTTTAAGGAAGACACTCGATTAGCTTAAGAAGTGCACTGCAGTGTCACATTAACAGGGATACAACACTGACACCTTGACTCCCAACATACCCCTCACCCATATCTCACCCGTACCCCTCTCTGTACCCCTCACCCTCTCTCCCCCAGGAGGAATGGCAGAGGAGGAGGCGTGGGTCGGGGCGAGCGTCGGCCGGGCCCGCCCAGACTCAAGGCCCAGGTGTCCGTGGACCGACACCTGCGGGGAAACTCCAGGGAGCGTCGCGAGGGCCGGCGGCTTGACCAAGGGCCGCTCCCTGGAGCACGACCCCGTCGGCGCCGACGGTGCGGGGGCCGCCAGGAGGCCAGAGGACGGAGGCTACCATCACATGGACCACCCTGCCGGTAGCAACCCTGCTCTCCCTCGCCAGCACCTCGGCACGCAGCAGCAGCAGCAGCAGCAGCAAACAGCAGCCACCTCACGCAGGCTCACCCGGAGCCCCTGGGGGCCGTGACATCCGCTCCCCATCAGAGGAGGAACCGTCAGTGTCGGATTCGAGGCGATGGCTCGGGTGGGCGCCGCGGGCCCTCCTGGCCCTCCCATGGCGCCCAAACAGAGGACGGCGGGCGGGGTGGGGGCGGGTGGGCTGCACGAACACACGTCGCCTCTCGCAGCCCGGCATGGGGCCCCCGAACTCCGGGAGCCCTCGGGGCCGGGGCCAGGCTCGGGCCTCGTCGGTGGCGGCGGAGGAAGGGCCTCCGCCGGCCCGTCGGAGCAAGCGGGAGAAGGCGGAGAGCATGCTGCGCAACGATTCGCTGAGCTCAGACCAATCGGAGTCGCTGCGGCCGCCGCCCCCGCGGCCGTACAAGTCGAAGCGGGGGATGGGCGGGGCCGGGGGGAAGAGGCAGACCAGCGTGAGCAGCTCGGAGGAGGAGGCGGGACCACGCCCCGAGTACAGCAGCTGTGAGGAACGCCGAGATAGAGAGCGTCAGTGAAAGAGGTGGGAACCGCTGTCAATCACTTGTCTCTGGTGTGTACTTCCCTGTCAGTTAAAGTTATATATTTCAAACAGATTACCTTCCTTAAATACTAATAATAATAATGATGAATGAATTAACCCAATAGTTAGGAAATAATAGCCATTTGTGTCTGGATGTCTGGGAGTCTGTGTGTTTCTGTGTGTGTGTGTGTGGTGTGTGTGTGTGTGTGTGTGTTGTGTGTTGTGTGTGTGTGTGTGTGTGTGTTTGTGTGTGTGTGTGTGTGCATGCTCCTACACTCCCACTTTGGAGGTGGGTATAAAGAGAAGAAAGGGATCTGTTTTCTCTCAGTCTTCTACCTCAGTCTGTGAGAGAGAAAGAGAGAGAGAGAGAGTGAGAGAGGACGAGAACATAGACAGAGAGACTTAACTCAATGTATGGGAGTATTGGATATACTATGTTAGAGCACTGAGTGACAGGTAAGGCATTTCTAGAAAGATTATAATCTTTGTTTACACACTATATTCTTTGAAACTCAAGATGGTTGAGATTTGAGAGTGAACTGTGTATTATATTATATTATATTATATCATATATTATATCTGGAGCTGATAATACGGTACTCAAGTCGTACTGGGTGTTTCTCTAGTGGTGTGTACGTGTATGCGTCTGTGTGTGTCTGTGAGTGGTCTGCATGTGAAAGCAAACGGCTCGACATCCCTGTGGATGTAAACAAGTCGTGTTGTGTTATGTGTGTGTGCGTGTGCGTGTGCGTGTGTGACAACGACAACAAGAGAGAGAGAGAGAGAGAGAGCGTGGGATTCCAGTGAGAGAGAGAGGGATAGAGGAGGAGAGGGGGGACTATGTTGTTGTGTTTGTGTTGACAGGGCGATTTGACCACCAGTTGACCTCAGCTGACCCCTGCGAGACCTCACTCGCAATGCAACCCCTGGAGCTCTGAATTTTGCCGCGCTGTTTTTCACACACTATTCCTGGCACAGCCGCGCCGGAAAACATTATCGCCTAAGCTAGCCACGCTGCGCTTTGCGACGCTCGCCACTTAGTCACATCACTGCGGGGCGACATACAGTCCATACCAGACACGCCAGGGAACCATTTGACTCATTTAGGTACAAAAGAGAAATCGTAAGTAATAATCTCAATTCAATAGATCAGTACATCTCCACACCTCCACCGAGAGATCCATTCATAGAAGGAGGCCTGTTCTGTTTCCCTACTATGCCCTGATCGGTTGTCACGACAGCGAGGGTTACTTCCAGGATATTTCCGCTCCGCCTCAATCATTCCCCACGTGTGCAGCATTTGATCTGTCCTCCGTCGAAAAACGCCACCGATCCACCCCCCGCCCCCGCCCCCCCACCACCCCACCCAGCCAGAACGATCTCTCTCATCAAATTTCTGATGTTAGCAATGTGATGCCCGCCGCCGCAGCCCATGAAGACACAACAACAAACTCCTCTTTACTTTAAGATCCGTTGTTTGGCCTGCATTTGCGGTCGGACGTCGTCATGGTCGTGATGATGATGACGGTGTATACATCAGAAAGCGCCAATGTGTACTGTGATGCGTCATAGCAATAGATCTATGTCACAGAGTGCAGATGTTTGTTTAGAGTATAGAGGATGTGGCTGGGGGGGGGGGGGGGGCGGGGGGAGGCCCTCCAGAGACGGATACACAGCCATCTGCAGTGATGAGAGTGTTCTCTCTGGCTGGGGCCCCGGGCTCCGAGCATACCGTCGCGGGCCTCACGCGCACCGTTTCCTTTTTTAGTGCGAGGCAGAGGGCCGGGGGTCAGCGCTAACGCAGAGACGGGGGCGCGCTGGCAACCAGGAGGAAAGCCAGACAAATGACACACCAATATTATTATACACCACACACATAGTAGGGGCGGCAGTAGCTCAGGAGGAACAGGAAGGTTGCTGGTTCGATCCCCCGGGGCTCCGCCTCCTAGCTAAGTGTCGAGGTGTCCCTGAGAAAGACGCCACCTATAACCCTAACTGCTCCTGACGTGTTGGTTGTCACCTTGCATGGTCGGCACCGCCGTCGGCGTATGAATGGGTGAATGTCGGGCAATTGTAAAGCGCTTTATAAAAAACGCAATCCGTCCATTTGTTTATTTCTTCACAAAGAAGCTCAATGCCTGATCCACAACAAACCACAAACTGGGTCTAGTGGTTTCATATTTTGTTTGACATTTTCAGAATAAAGAATGAAGAATGAAAGGATAGCATTTTTTTTTTTACAGTGTTTATTCATACTTTAGGACATTTAAGTTGTACAGCAGCATCGTTAGGACATTAATACAAAAGTCTGCGTTTATAAGACTGCCGTGAATGAGAATAAGGAAACATATGATTGTTATGATAATTGATAGGGGACACTAATAGTACGCACACACGATCGATTGCTGCTTGTGACATAACCATACTAAGCAATTGCTTAACATAACCATATTCCAGTATTATAGAGGAGGTTTGATGTATTTAGGAAACGTGTCCTCTTAGTGAAATACAGCATCTGTGCAGGTCGGGGACAAAGTCTGCTGCAGAGTAGAAATGTATTTCTAATCCTGTCCCTGGCCTGAATATTCAATAAACACTGGTCTAAAAATGTAAACAAATACCTTGTGAAGAGCCCCCCTAAGCAGCGTGCGCTAGGAATCTATTGAGGTGATCCATGGTGTGTGTGTGTGTGTGTGAGTGTGTGTGTGTGTGTGTGTGTCTGGGTGCAGGTGGGTGTGTAAGTGGTGCATTTGCACATTTGTGCATCTGTTCAAGTGCATTTGCGTGTGTGTCAGCGTCTTTGTGTGTGTGTGTGTGTGTGTGTGTGTGTGTGCGTGTGTGTGTGTATGTGTGTGTGCGTGCGTGCGTGTGTGTGTATGGCAGCAGTGAGGCAACAGTGCGCTGCCATTTCTTCCATCATCATTCTAGTCGTTTACACACAAGCCCGTCTCCCTATTTCCTTAATGGACTACAAAGCTCCCTGGCATCTGCACTTTTCGTCATTGTTCTTAAACCATTTTACCTGTTTACCTGTTTATTTCTGTATAGTCCTGAGACTACAGAGGATGGAGTGTGGACATACTATGAAGTATAGAGTATTGACGTACTATGGAGTATAGAGTATGGACATACTATGTAGTATAGAGTATAGAGTGTAGAGTATGGACATACTGAGTAAGAGTGAATATGAGTATAGAGTGTGGACCATACTATGGAGTAGTGTACTCTATGGAGTATAGTATGACATATATGAGTATAGAGTATGGACATACTAATGGAGTAATTCGAGTATAGAAGTATGGACATACTTATGGAGTATAGAGTTAAATGGACATATTAATGGAGTATAAAGTATGGAACATACTATGGAGTATAGAGTAATAGAGACACGATATGACTATGGAGTATAAAGTATGGACATACTATGGAATAATAGAGTATAGACTCTATACTTCTCTCTCCATAAGAATGTCCCATACTCTATACTCTATACTATAGAGTATAGAGTAATGGACATACTATGGAAGTAGAGAGTATAGAGATGGAACAATGCTATGGAATAATATTATCGAGGAAATATAGTATAGAACGTACATGAGTAA
>PIJE02001552.1:110226-121749 GCA_002895965.2 Coryphaenoides rupestris | reverse complement strand
ATTGCAATGAAACCTTGAATATGTATGTTATTCAGGAGACTAATACAATCAATGCGTCTGGAAGACAACCTGAAAAGGGGCCAATTGTTGATCCTTTGTCAAGCCAGGAACCTCATGCGGTGAAAATTGTGTTTAAAAATGTAATGACAAGGTTGGTCTGGACTCACTCTGATAGAGAGGAGTCTGATGGATGCATCCATTAAAACTCTTAATTTGCTGCAAGTACTTTGTCTGTTTTAGACTCTTTCACCATCGACACAATTATTATCGGATAATTGCCACGACAATTTGGGGGCTCGTCCGGGATTTCTAACTTGAGAGTCTTTTCAGCCTAGTCTCCCAGGTGAACCGTGCACGGCCGGTGACTGGGTCGCTGGAGCCCTATACCTCCTGCCAGTGACTGTAATCAGCATTGGAGTGAGACGAGGGTGCCTGGGAGATGGACTGAGGATATCTCGATAAGAAAATCCTGAAGGAAAAAGAACACAGCGGGTGAGAGCAATACTTGTAAATTAAGAGTCACTATTTTTTGGTAAAATAGTGTCCACTATTTTTTGGTAAAATAGTGAAGCGGCCGAGACTCGCTATTATTCGCTAAAGGACCGACGGGTTTATTAATTGTTTTGGTAACATTAATCAAATATAAGATTAGGTATCCCGTAGGTTACTAGGATTGAGGTAACGGTACGGTAAAGTGAGCGGATCCATGTGAATGTAACAAAGTGAGCCGTACTGGGATTGAAGTACTGCAAGGCCTTGATAACTAATAGAAGATAACCTAATATATAGCAAATACAAAAGCGCTCGAAGGGAAAAATAATTATAATAGGAGGGGTATATAATAATAATAATAATAGTAATACTAATAATGATAATAGTAATACTAATAATAATACAATAATAACTAGTAGGGTACCCGGATCTAAAATGGGAAATAGTAATTCGGGAATAACCGGGGCCGCGAACGTAATGTTGGAGAAACATGGTGAAATGGCACTAGAAGGATTACAATATTGGCGGAAAAAGGGTTTTCCGGATATGGGGAGTTTATGTTTGGAGAAATTGAAGGAATTAGAAGTTGCTAGAGTTGGAAAAGTGCGAAAACGTGTTGGTATGCATTTAATTTGTGGAAAAGAGAGGGTGAGTTAAGAAAGAAAAATCAGAAAGGGCCAGCGAGTGTAGAGAGTGTAGGGAACTTTAATCTGTCTGTCGCCCGAACTACAGATCTGGACTTGGACCGGACTGCCCCACGCCTGCGAGTGCTCCACTGTCCGCCGCCTCTGCCGCCACCAGCAGCAGCAACAGCAGCAGTCGCAGCACCCAGCCTGTCCCCTGACATGAAGGAGGTCAAAAACCTACACAGGAGATGACCACCCACAACCAAACGCGGACCCGGCGATCGGTCCAGCTGGCTTACGCACCAACCAAAGCACCAGCAGCCGCGGGTCGATCGAGGGCTCAGATGAACACATGCAAGGACAGAAAGAATGGACAGTTCCCCGTGATTCAAGTTCTGAACCCGCAGGACGGCATATGTCTTCCGCGGGTGGAGGACATGACCAAATGTCTGCCGGACCCGTCCGTTGCGGGGGGAGAATCGCTCGCCACGGCGATCGCTGAAATGGTCCAGCAACACGAACTATCCATCACAGAAGTGGGTCAAGTCTGTGTGAGTCGACTAGGCTTGCGATGAGGCCGCATGCAGGACGACAGGCCTGCAAGAGACCAGACTCCGTACGAGGCGCCATCGAGATGCTCTGGACGCGGGGGATGAAAGTTTATCGGCGTTTGTAAAGAGACATTGTGTTGGCAGGCGTACCGCCAGACTCACTGTAGTGAGTCACGCCAGCCACGCAGGAGATCTTAGAGAGAAACAGATGGACAAGATCAGATATTGTAGGCACAGAGCAACCCGAGGGGCGGAGGTGGACGGATGCATTTGCATTGATTGTGTGGGGGAGCTGGTCCTGTCCAAAAAGGTCGTATGAGCACTGACACACACACACACCACACACAACACAAACAAAATGAAAATAGGGATGAAATCTAATGTGTTGTTTAGGACTGAGTGTTATTTACACCGACAGGCCTCACGATCACCTCCGATGCAAGACCCATGATCCAAGTGTAGGCTACTCGAGTGTGATACGCGCACCAGAGTGTTCTTATACGTGGGACTTGTTGACAGAGAGATCAGAGGAACAGCTGACATACTGATAACAGATACACATCACTGCATGCAGGGTCAGTCAGAGGTACAATATATGTCCACAAATGATTTGCATAGTACTGCCGGAATATCTAATGAGGGGCGGTTACCAGAATTTGAAGAATTATGGTTTAATGGGGAAGTTTGCTTTGGAATGAGAAATTTAGCATGTTGAAAGTTGAGAAGTTTTATGGGGTTGCTGGAGCAGAACCACATGGGTCCCTGGCAAAAACCCCCGACATGACATGGTCCGAACTGGGGTCATGGATGTCAGGGGGTGGACACATGTGATTGGAGAGCAGATGGCCCAGAGTGACAATACACACAATGGGCGACAGCAGGGAGGAGTTTATACTCCCACAGATGACGTTGGAGGACCACGATTGGCTGGGGTCCCGTCCAACTTGTGGACTAGGAATAAATACGCCGTGGGCCGCATAAAAAAATGTGGAGCCCAAGTGGTGACTCTGCTTACAGGCCCAGGCAACCCCAGTGCAGGTTACGCCAAGAGGCGATAGATGGTATCACACCTGTGTTCAACTCAATGTTGGATGCCGGTGTGATAATTCTGTGTCCTAAATTCACCATGTAGTACCCCAATGTTCCCTGTGAAAAAGGCACCCGTTTCAGGACAATCAACCTCATGGCGGTTTGTCCAAAAATTTGAAAAAGGTAAAACACCCATTGTACCAAATCCGCACACCCTATTAACACAGGTACCTGAGAATTGCAAATGGTTTACAGTCGACTTAGCAAACGCGTTCTTTAGCATACCGGTGGATCCAACAAGCCGATATTGGTTTGTCTTTGTTTGTTTGTTTTTTTTTTATTTATGGGAAATCATACGTGGACTAGAGTGCCACAGTGTTATTGTGAATCACTAACCATATTTTCTGCAGCGCTGCATTATAATTTGGCTCATCTAATCCTCCCGGGGGGGGAGCATACTAATTCACTATATAGATGACCTCCTGGTGTGTTCTCCAGATCCTGAAGGTGTGAACAGGATACCATTGTGTTGTTAAGGTAATTAGCCAGCCAGGGCCACAAGGCCGGTTTAGGGAAACTACAGTTTGTAACACAAAAGGTAAAATTCCTGGACCACACCTTCATACCAGGTGACAAGTCCCTTAGCGAGGACAAAAATAGAATAAATCCAAGCAAAGTCTAGTACGAAGAAACAAATTATAGGATTCTTGTAAAATACGGGCTACTGCAGACAGTGGATACCCGATTATGCAAATTTAGTACAACCACTCCAAGACGTCACACATGGCCACGACTTGACTCCGACTGACTCCGTGACGTGGACACCAGCAGCAGATGCTGCGATCATACGACCTAAACGAAACCTTATGACCCTGACTACTTCAGGTCTACCAGACCATACAACCTTCACACAGACCATGGGGGAACAAGATGGGTATATGACATCAGCACTAATACAGAGGCATGGGGGCAAGTTGTGTCCTGTTGCCTATTTTTCATCCAAGCCCAGTGGCAGCTGGTTTACCACACTTTTGAAAGGCAGTGGCAGCGGCGGCAATGGCGGTTGTCGCCAGTAGGGGTTAGTGGGCTAACTCAGGAAACATCACACCTAACAGCATCACGATTCCTGTCATATCACCACGTGTTGTTGTCCATGCCTAACATTGTTTTGCAGAGGTGTACAGGGTTAAACCCAGCCACCCTGCTGCCTACCCCCGAAGATGGGGAGCCACACGACTGTGTGACCACCATTAATGAACAGTGCACACCACGTGTGGACCTGACAGCTACACCACTGCCACCGGGGACCGAGGTATTGTATGTCAATGGTTCTAGCCGGAGACCCAACAACAGGTATTGATGAAGTGGGCTATGCCATTGCCACGCAGGACTGCGGGGTGGGATCAACTAGGTTACCATTTATACAGACAGTAGATATGCTTTTGGATGTTGTTCATTATTTCGGCACCTTGTGGAAGATGCGAGGATTCCTCACATCCACAGGTATGTGAGGAATGGGTTACAATGGGTTGCTAACCTACTTGATGCTATACTCTTATCCACTGCCATCTCTGTTTGTCGATGTGAAGCACACAGGGGCCGAGGACCTGGTGTCTAGAGAGATGCGTAGGCAGATGAGGGTGCTGAAGCGACGGCCAAAGCCCCACTTGCCTCCACCATGCAGATGACACAACTGACACCCTCGGTCACGGTTGAGGAATTGGCGAAAGCTCAGACCAAGGCCGTGACTGCGGCCGTTGCTAAGGCCTTAATCACAGACAGGTATGTCATGGGTAAAGGTCTTGCCACTGGTCTTACTGGCCATGAGGGGGCGATCCAGAGCGAAGGTAGGACTGTCCCCCTATGAGTTCCTGATGGGGCGACCCATGCCAATGGGGACAGGTGCATCACACGACAGCAATATGAGCACAGAACAATTCCATCACAGCATGATTGTATTGTACAATCATTATTGTACTGTATTAATCTTTCTCGAAGTCTGCAAACCATCCGCTCACAGGTGAAGGAGACCTTACCATCCAACGACTCTACGTTGGAATCGTCCTCCTCTTCAGCGTCATTGTGAGGTCCCAGGCTATCCTGACAAACGGCCGGGACAATGGAACGGATTCCCTGTTCCAGTTGGAATATAATCTTAAGGATATCAACAATAGCTTTGATGCCCTCCTGAGGGCAGCCAAGGCACATTTCGGAATTAACAAAGTATGCGGAGTTGGACCACGTTCCGTCTCCTCCGGAATACCCCTAATGGCTGTCCCGTTATCCCCATGTGCTATAGCCTCGGCAATGCATGCTTACTATCGGTCCAGGTTGGTCAGAATAAATTCCAAAAATGCGGACTGGTCATGGATGAAAAGGGAATGTGATAATATTACCCACTATCCACTGAGACCACTTCAGTGCACAGGTACTATAAAGGTCGGCAACTATCCCCCGACATGCACAGGATGTGAAACGGCCGTTCCAGTCACGATAGCTGCGATCGCCGGCCCTTTCTTATGGTGTGCCCAAAGCACAGTGAAAACATACACGGGAAGATCATCAACTACTCCACTAGGAACATTAAATGAACTGTACTGCACTGAAATCTATGATCTTCCTATCGCTTCCCGCACGGGATTTACTAAGGAAGGTTCCACGTGGCGAAGTCAACTTTCTATGACTTTCCATGTGACAGATTCCTGTGCGCTACCGGCACACCAGGGGCTATATTGGGTTTGCAATAACACTGCGTATGATTTTCTACCCTCTAAGTGGACTGGAACCTGCGCACTTGGTTCTGTAGTGCCATTGTTGCGCCCAGCCTCACTCTCTACTATCAGCAAGCGAAGTAAACGTTCCATACCTAAAGATATTTTCTACACTCATCAACAGACTAAATGGACCAGGATTTTAGGAGCTTTATTCCCTACCTATGGTGTCATGTCGGCTCTTGACCAAGTCCGTGATTTGTCTGTGACAGTGGAAACAATAGCCAACCACTCTGTAAAGGCTCTATCTATGCTCTCAAACCAACTTGCATCTACTCGGCTCATGGTACTGCAGAACAGGGCCGCCTTGGACTACCTATTAGCGGCTGCAGGCGGAACGTGCACAGTAATAGGTATGGAATGTTGTACTGATATCATTGACACATCTGAAAATATCACTGACATTTTAGATGATATGCGCAAGAACATTGATGAACTGCACGAACGCAACTCTGAAAAATGGGACCCATTGGGCGAATGGTTAGGAAATCTAGGGAATTCCATTTTGAAGTATGTGCTCTATCTGATAGTCATATTACTCTTCTTCATGGTACTTATCACCTGTTTCAAAAGAATTGTCACTTCTTGTTTCAAGACCACGGAGACAATGATGATGAATGTGCTTGTGACTGACCCTTCTGGATACCCACTTTCTGACATAAGAATCGAACGTGAACCATTATACTAATCTCAATTGTTATTTACTATGCTGATTGTTATTTCTTCTAATTACTTTTTGGTTTTGTGTGTATATTCTGAAATGTTGCTGATGTTAGTGTTATAACGATAAGCTATCTCAATCCACAACTAAATCTTAGGGTTTTAGTTTAAGAGATAGGAAAGGAGAAGTTTATCAAGTCATACCCAGTAACAAAGAACTCAGTCTCTGCTAAGAATCACTATGTGGTCAGAATAACCGACTTCTAAGTTGCACTATATCAGGTATGACGGTGAATTGTGTGATTATAAAATAATCAAATGGGGGAGTGTGATGGAAATATAGCATATTGACCCTTTACAAGCAACATGCCTTCGTCTGCATATCATTGAGGGGACCCCTACTGTGAACAGCCACTGGCAGAAGGCATTGAGATGATTGGTCGATAGAGGACCTCTACTGTGAACCACTGGCAGAAGGCATTGAGATGATTGGAGCATTCGTTTCAAGTGTTGCTGTGATTGGAGCATCTGTTTTAAGTAACCCCTATTGTGTTTGTCTTGTTGTAGTGAAACCTTCATTAATGTATGTTATTCAGGAGACTAATACAATCAATGCGTCTGGAAGACAACCTTCATTATGTATGTTATTCAGGAGACTAATACAATCAATGCGTCTGGAAGACAACCTGAAAAGGGGCCAATTGTTTATCCTTTGTCAAGCCAGGAACCTCATGCTGTGAAAATTGTGCTAGTCAAGGTTGGTCTGGACTCACTCTGCTAGAGACTAGTGTATGCATACATTAAAACACTTAGTTTTACAAGTATTTTTGTCTGCTTTAGACTCATTCGCCTTGGACGCAATTATTATCGTAAAATTGCCACGACACTGCACTGCACACTAAAAGTACATTATTCAATGTATTTATTTTTTCCCACGTTACGTGCTTTATGTTCCAGCCTATTTATGTAGCTGATATAAAGTAGAGCACCTTCAGCGCTTGGCTTCTTTTGCGTGCCGCTAAGTGCCAATTCAACATCACATAACACCCTCTTTGTGTAAATAGCACCTTTGGTGTATGGACAATGTGTGCTTGAGTTCACGGATGAGAAGAATTCATCAGAAGAATATGACGCAAAGTGTTACCTAATGAGATGTATAATATCCAGAAGACTCGCGGGTTTAAGAGGACCTCGTATACATCGTGCTACATCAGGGAGAGAGGACATGGCTTCACAGAGCCCGCCGCCGGGCACATTCATCCTGATGGACTTTTTACAGAGACTTTTTGGAGAGTGTCGTCTGCTATATTATATTATATTACATACTGTATATAGTAAAATAATGAATGCTAAATTCTTCATGCGCAGGCGTGCTGTTCAATAACTGCCAGGTGGCAATAGGAGGAATAACCTGGGCCTTGTGTATGATGTTCATTTTCACCTTTCAGACACGGCAGACCTGCTAGCCCGAAGGAACTGGAACACAAAAGGACACAACTGAACCCTTTACATTTTCATTTGACCTCACGCTAAGCTATGGAAAATGAAGGTCAAGGCGTATTGAAGGTCAAGGCGTATTGCAGATAATATACTCCCACCCAATGTGGTAATTTTTGATGAGTTAATGGGGAATTTTGGCAGCATTAGTATAAACTTTTGCCTGCCGGGTGACACGGCGGAGATCTGGGTGCAGGCAACATTTTTCACTTGCACATTGCACACAGACACATTAGAATGTTACAAAGCTGGTGGAAAATCGGTCAAGTTCCCATACATGACTTGCTGCCTCGCTGAAAATTATGTATTTGTTTTTCTTCCAAATATATTGCAAATATATTGCTAATCCTAACCCTAACCGTAACCCTAACCCATTGAAAATGTAAAATGATTCATATGCATTCCAGCTCGATGTAGTGCGTGCACTATGTGAATTACTAAAAGTTAAAGGGTAATTGCGGATTTTCAACCTTATCTCTCTCTGTCCACATTGGTGATATCATGTGAAAAAATATAGATATTATGTTAAAGAACATTGGCAACAACTACAGTTGCCAATGTTCTCTGTGTCACCAGGGTGCAGCTCATTGGGCTAAGATGGCGGGTAAAAGGACAAAAGAATGGGGCAGAGTGTTACGGCTCGCCCGTCCTCGCCTCCACGTCCACCCCTTTCCCCTCCCGCTGCGCGCCGCCTTGGACCGGGCATACGGCGGTCCGACTCTCCGGAGTTTCCCCCAGCTACCAGGCGCTCACGTCCCCCATCCCCCGCCGGCCCTGTCCTCTCGGCAGGCTCCTCCCACTCCTCTCACCTCTCGGAGTCGGACATTCCCGGCACGTCGGCGCAGGCGCAACGGTGGAGCGGCGATGACGCTGCATACAGCGTGACTCTCCGCACCGGCGCCCCATTCCCAATCACCGCACCTGCCCCTGATCGGCAATCACCGCTTGCCCTACAAGAACCTGGCCTGCATTCCACTCGGCGCCAGATCTTCCCCTAAACTATAGGTGGTAACGTATCTCCCGTATCACACACACACACTGTAGTAATTATCGCTCGCCAACTTAACTTCTCGCAGTTGTTGCGCCAAGCCCTTTTTGTCGTTTTGCCTCACCCGGGATCTCTATCCTTCATCCCGCTTCTCCTTCTCATCCCTCCAGAATCCCAGACCCCCTGCTGAGTCGAGCCAACCCGCAGAGCCGTTCCTCCCGGATCCCATGATTTATGTGGCATCCTTTGTGGCAATTCCTTTGTTGCATTAAACCGCCCTTTGGGCTTGAACCTCAACCTACGCCTCCTCCATTTGCTGTGCGCCTGGGTCTCACCTCAACCCCACCCTAACACAGAAGAGCCAATAAGGAGGATAGGTAAACACATATGTGCATATGCCACCCACATTGAAATGATACAAATTCGGTTGAAAATCGGTTCCCCTTTGACAAAATAAAATTGGATCTTTTCCACCATTTCCAAAACACAACCTTGTATTTTGTTTGTTTCAACAGAATGCGCAAATGCGTATCCAATAGCAGCTGCCACCTATTTGAACCATTTTGGCTTATTGTTTGCAGGTTACGGGATATTGGAAACGTTGAAGTGAGTGGTCACAAAGATGTCATCATTTTAAAGTTTGTATAAATATATGGGCAAGGTATTAACACCCAGACCTCCAAAATCTAAGCATTCACTTAAAGTGCCTTTTCTGGCCGAAGGAAGAATATTATTTGAATCACTAGCACAGAACATAAAAAGCTTGAACACAAGTACATTTTAGACACTTTGGAAGATAACAAATTATAATTATTCATACAGAGCAAGGTCATTTTCGTTTCATTACTTAAAATGATGTTTATAGCATATAGTAAAATAATTGCTCCCTAAAAATACATTGTCGGGAAATATAATACCAGTATAACGTTCAATACATTCATAATTTGGGGAGAAAAAGTGTAATTACAGCATACACATTTCTTTTATTACATGTTGACCGGGACGTTCACTTCCGTTGAAGCGCCGTTGAGATGCATCGTTATTAAATGAGCTTTATAAATAAAGTTGAACTGGAAATGTCTTCCTCTGGATAGTTGGCATGCAGTCTGTGTGCAGCGGCTGGTTGTGTTAAGTGCTTCCTTTTGAACCGAAGTCCTTTGTTCAGGGAATGCTGACATCTCCAAAAAGTCAGGCGAGGATCGTTGCGAAGAGGCGGGAACTACGGGACAGAGCTATTAGTCAAGTAGGAGACGGCTGGTGTAATTAAAGCCATCAGCCAATTAGGATCCGGCAGGATAGTGCTTTACAGTGCGTTTCCGCCACTTACACAAAGCCAGCTTAATCAAACACGTCCCCACATTGATGATATGAGCTATAATTATTACGACGCTTAGCGTATATACAGTACGTCAATCAGACGCATAACCCATGTGTGTGTGTTTGTCCTAAAATTGGAAATAGGTGCTGTTTTGTTTTTTTAATCTTCCTATCGTTACTTGCGAGTTCAGTGTCAGATCGTACATTCTCCTCTGCCGTGGACGCAAACTGGCACAGCTAGCGTGCGTTCATTTATCAACACTTATATCCATTAGAAGGGCAGGGGCGCTCGTAAATAAGGCCGCGCAACGTCGGTGATATAAGCGGGCGGAGAGCTCTCCGATTTTTTACATTCATTCATCTCGTGAACAACATCAACAGAGGCAAAATTGAGGATTTTGGCCCCGTTGGGTACCTACTCCCAAAATCATGGGCGATCCTACCTATTAATATTCAGACACGAACACCAGGCCACCGGTGTCCTGCCTTAAATACAAAACCAATGTTTGCATTTACGGCCGCGGGTGTGTGCCTTGTAAAAGGGAAAACAATGGAAACTTAATGGAGTGCTTCTTAGAGTAGCAACCGTCTTTGCCATGCACCAAGGTTAGCTAGCTAGCGATGTAGCAGGGAGCTACTCGTTTCCAAAGTACCAGCACCAAGCAAATGGGCCCACACCAATTCTGCGCAGAGATTATTGTGTTTGTGTTTGTCAGCTGCAATGAGATTAAAACCGGGAAAATATCCTTTCAGGAGAGTATTATTGTTCCATTGTGATCCCGTCAGCAAACATTGTGGCGAGGTAGCAGATGGGTTTTATTATTACGACTGTTGGTGTTGTTCCTGTCGCATTATCTCCTGGTCCTCCGTGTCCTCCTCGTCCTGGTCCTCCGTGTCCCCGTAGTCCTGGTCCTCCGTGTCCTCCTGGTCCTGGTCCTCCGTGTCCTCCTAGTCCTGGTCCTCCGTGTCCTCCTGGTCCTGGTCCTCCGTGTCCTCCTAGTCCTGGTCCTCCTGGTCCTCTGTGTCCTCCTGGTCCTTGTCCTCCATGTCCTCATGGTTCTCCGTGTCCTCCCTGTCGTCCGTGTCCTCCTGGTCCTCCGTGTCCTCCGTGTCCTCCTAGTCCTAGTCCTCCTGGTCCTGGTCCTCCGTGTCCTCCTGGTCCTGGTCCTCCGTGTCCTCCTCTAGTCCTCCGGTCCTCCTGTCCTCCTCCTCCGTGTCCTCCTAGTCCTGGTCTCCTGGTCCTCCGTGTCCCTGGTCCTCCGTGTACCTCCTCTCTATCCGTAAATAATTTAGCATAAGTATGAAGTCGCATGGATCAGTCAAGAATTGTATCTAGATATGTTGATGATATCAATGTCAACATACATTATATGCCTCCTCATAAAGATGTTCCGGCTACACAAGACTCAAGTTACTAGGGGCTTGTCAAGTCTCAAACATCTGTTTTAGCTTTCAGACTTTGAACTTATGCATATAATTTTTTTTTTTGTTCAGCAATGCATTAAACACAAAATATTTATCTATTATTGGTGGTTTAGAAAGAACTTAAGCTTGAATAAACTTATAGTGAATGATTAACAAAGACATTTTCT
>PIJE02001552.1:96908-109768 GCA_002895965.2 Coryphaenoides rupestris | reverse complement strand
TTACATCGCATGTTATCTCTGAGGGGGGCGTACCAGTAATTGTCACGGTCTCGGCCGTGCCTCTTGTATTCCCCATGTGCCTCTACCTGTCTGTCTCTGTCTGTCTGTGTGTTGTGTGGGCGTGGCTTCCGACTCCGGCTCCTCCTCGGCTCATCACTCTCTCCTGCTCACCTGGTCTACCCCGCACACCTGCCATCCATCTACTCATCTCCACCAGTACTTAAACCCCGGCTTTCCTCCCACTCGGGGCCAGATCGTTGATTCAGCCACTGTGGTATTCCTCGTTTCCGGCCACTAGAATTGTGCATTCTAGTCTCCCTGTGTGTTTCTACATTTTGCTGACCTTGTCTTCCTCTGTCTCAGGATCATTGCCTGCTATCCAGCCATCATCCCGCTCCTCCACTTACCAGCCTGCCTGCCTGTCTACCTGCCTACTCACCACCCGCTTGCCTTACCAGCCGCATCTATCACCGGTCTCCCCGGCTTCTCCCTGCCTCTGCTCCAGCCTACCCTGGTTTCCCTCTCTCTCCTTCAATAAACCGTTGTTTTTCGCCTACTCTGTGTCCGGCTCTGCATTTGGGTCCAACCCTCATGAGATCGTAACAGGAAGTTCACGTCACTACACAGATTTGTGTTATTCTTCATCTATTCTTTTTGTCAATACATCTTCACTTCAACTCAAAAGATACATATACTGTAGCAAAGAACTCCACGCCATAATGCCACATCAAGTGGCTTACTTCAGGCCACCTCCAAGGACACAGGCAGGTAGTGTTGTAAAGTCTGGTTTATTGTTAAGTTTGCAGGTAAAATGACATGACACAGTAGATGGTACCTGCTAACATGCTAGCACTCTCGTGATGTGTGCTGGTGCACTGACTAGCCAATGCACCACAGGCTTGCAGTTCCACCCCCCCAGACTCTAACTGGGCCAGGTGAGGCTGCAGCCCCACCCACCCCAGACTCTAACTGGGCCAGGTGAGGCTCTAACCCCACCCACCCCAGACTCTAACTGGGCCAGGTGAGGCTGCAGCCCCACCCACCCCAGACTCTAACTGGGCCAGGTGAGGCTGTAGCCCCACCCACCCCAGACTCTAACTGGGCCTGGTGAGACCAATCACGCCAGCCACCAAACACACACACGCCCACAATACATTCCAAAACATTCATTGAATGACGGTGGCAGATTGGCAGACATTGAACCTTTTAACATTGAACCTGTGAAAATCAGCTACAAGTACTCTTAAATTATATAATTTATATTATTCAAATTAAGAATCCAAATATGCGGCCTCGGCCAACGGATAATGTTATTAACATTCAACAAAAATGGCCTCTTTTACAAATACATCAAGCAACACGTGATCATGTTCTTAACAGTACATATGAGGCGGGAAAATAGCAAAACATAACTGCAACAGAAATTCAGGGGGATGCTTCCAGACCTGTGTGGGTTGCTATCTTATATAAGTATGTCAAGCAACAAGTGATCATGTTATGACAGAAATGGCCTCTTACATAAATACATCAAGCAACAAGTCCAAGCACATCTCGTTGAAAACACTCTCCACCAAAGAACCATACATACAGTACATGCACAACTCTGCTACATCACTACGGTCTGTTAGGCTCTGTCGTAGGGGACGGACAAGCGGATTAAACGGCCTCATTCTTGCTCAGAAACCGTGGAAATGTTTTCTTTTGATCTCTGATCTTTTTTGGATAGTGGAGGATTATTTGTGATTTGTGTGCAACATCAGTTAGGGATTTTTAAGGATTTTCAACATGAACCTGCTCCGTATTGACTTTTAAAAATCGTGAAAAATAATACAAATTCAGTATGGATTGAAATACATAAATACATGTATCTGTTGTAGATAACGTTTTGGATTGGAGCCGCTGAATGACTCCTGCGAACTCATTTAATATCAGACATTAAAAGGCTTGCATATATTCAATGGTTTTTCCATATCCTGGGGGGCCGGCAGTGTTTCACACCAAATGACTGATACAAGCCCTTTCATTATGGCCTTCCAGTTTGCCCCGGCAACATTCACAGGCCAGGCATGCGATTGATTGAAAAGGTTTTCCTATCGGTAACCAAGGCAACATAATGAACCACCTCATATCTGGAATTTCCAGCTTTGGGCAGCGTTTATAAGTGAAGGGGCCAGCGGTGAAACTTTTGACAGCCTTTGGAATGAAGTGGGTGTCCTCACAAACCCTTTCACGGAGCACATCCACTCTGGCTTAGTCACATTTTAATGTGTGTGTGTGTGTGTGTGTGTGTGTATTCATGTTATATATATCTACTGTATATATTCATAATATACTGTATACATATTCGAAACGGTGCCAAATTGAATTACTTAACTTAGCTTTGTGAGTGTGTGTGCATGTGTGTGTGTGTGTGTGTGTGTGTATGTGCGTGTGTGGTAGACATGCATTCCATGGATTTTAGTTCAGCGATGCAGAAGCAGTCCAGTACGTATATATATTTTTTTATTTTTGGGTATACATGGTTTATGAAGTCACAGCTTTTAATGCACACCTGCATTACTTGGACCTATTTGGCAGTGCTCTCCGCTGTAAGACCTCAGACACCAATCATTCTCATTCTCCACACATTGTACCCAGCCCATCTACTGGGGTGGAGTCTCGCTGTTTAATCTTAATGCTGAATACTGCGATGAACAAAGGGACTTGTTCACATTTTGACCAAATTAACTTTGTTGACTCCCCCAAAGAATCGCCACCTTATCGTGGTGGGGGGGTTTGGGTGCCCCCGTGACCCTGGGAGCTGTGTTGTCCGGGGCATTAGCCCCTGGTAGGGTCTCCCAAGGCAAAGTGGTCCCAGGGGAGGGGCCAGACTAAGAGCGATTCAAAGACCCCATGAAAAGACTCCCAAAGAACACAGTCACCTCGCCCGGACAAGGGAAACCGGGGCACCCTTCTGGAGCCAGACCTGGGAGGGGAGCTCGTCGGCGAGCGTCTGGTGGCCGGGCCTGGATCCACGGGGCCCGGCCGGGCCAAGCCCGAAAAGACTACGTGGAGTCACCTCCCTGTGGGCTCACCACCTGCAGGGAGAGTCATTGGGGTCGGGTGCGTTGTATACCGGGCGGTAGGCAAAAGCGGGGTCCTGGGCGTGCGGATCCCCGTCATCGCCGACTGGTTCTAGGGACGTGGAACGTCACCTCACTGGCGGGGAAGGAGCCTGAGCTGGTGCGGGAGGTGGAGCGGTACCAACTAGATATGGTTGGGCTCACCGGGTCTGGAACCAAACTCCTGGAGAGGGGCTGGACCCTCTACTTCTCCGGAGTTGCCCAGGGTGTGAGGCGCCAGGCGGGTGTGGGGATACTCACAAGTCCCCGGCTGAGCGCCGCTGTGTTGGAGTTCTCTCCGGTGGACGAGAGGGTCGCCTCCATGCGACTGCAAGTCGCTGGGGGGAAGGCTCTGACTGTTGTGTGTGCCTACGCACCAAACAGCAGCTCAGAGTATCCGGCCTTCTTGGAGTCCTTGGGTGGCATCCTGGAAAGGGTTCCATCCGGGGACTCCATAGTTCTACTGGGGGACTTCAACGCACACATGGGCAATGATGGAGAAACCTGGAGGGGAGTGATTGGGATGAACGGCCTGCCCGATCTGAACCAGAGTGGTGTTTTGTTATTGGATTTCTGTGCTAGTCATGGACTGGCCATAACAAACACCATATTCGAACATAGGGTGGTCCACAAGTGTACCTGGTACCGGACCACCTTAGGCCAAAGGTCGCTGATCGACTTTGTAATCGTATCAGCAGATCTGCGGCCGCATGTTTTGGACACTCGGGTGAAGAGAGGAGCAGAGCTGTCAACTCATCACCACCTGGTGGTGAGTTGGATCAGATGGCGCGGGAGGCTGCCAGACAGACCTGGTAAACCCAAACGTGTAGTGAGGGTGAACTGGGAACGTCTGGTGGAAGCCCCTGTTCGTAAGGTCTTTAAATCCCACCAGAACTTCTCGTGCATCCCGGGGGAGGTTGGGGACATGGAACATGAGTGGGCCATGTTCAGAGCCTCCATTGTAGAGGCTGCAGCTCGGAGCTGTGGTCAAAAGGCTGTCGGTGCATGTCGTGGCGGCAACCCAAGAACCCGTTGGTGGACACCAGTGGTGAAGGAAGCCGTCAATTCAATTCAATTCAATTTTATTTGTATAGCCCTGAATCACAAGACAGTCCCAAAGGGCTTTACAGGCCAGATTGTTATGGGCCAAACGTCATTTATGAAGGAAGCCGTCAGGCTGAAGAAGGAGGCCTTTCGGGCCTGGTTGGCCCAGGGGTCTCCTGAAACAGCAGACAGGTACCGGGAGGCCAAAAGGACCGCAGCTTCAGCGGTTGCTGAAGCACAAACCCGGGTGTGGGAGGAGTTCGGGGAGGCCATGGAGCAGGACTTTCGGTTGGCCTCAAGGAAGTTCTGTCAAACTGTCCGGTGACTCAGGAAGGGAAAGCAGGGCTTGGCTCAGGCTGTGCTCAGTCAGGGAGGAGAACTGCTGACCCAGACTGAGGATGCGGTGGAAAGAACACTTTGAGGAGCTCCTGAATCCGACCAGTACGTCCTCTGTGGAAGAGGCAGAGTCTGAAGAATCGGGGGAAGTCTCACCCATATCCTTGGTAGAGGTCACTGAAGTAGTCAAAAAGCTCTTCAGTGGCAAGGCACCAGGTGTGGATGAGATTCTCCCTGAGATGCTGAAGGCTCTGGACATTGTCGGGCTGTCGTGGCTGACACGTCTAGTCAATGTAGCGTGGAGGTCGGGGACAGTACCTGTGGAATGGCAGACCGGGGTGGTGGTCCCCATTTTCAAAAAAGGGGACCGGAGGGTGTGCTCCAACTATCGGACTGCTCAGCCTCCCCGGGAAAGTTTATTCCAGGGGGCTGGAGAGGAGGCTCCGGCCGATTGTCGAACCTCAGCTTCAGGAGGAACAATGCGGATTCCGTCCCGGCCGTGGAACAGTGGACCAGCTCTTTACCCTCGCAGGGTTGTTAGGGGGGGCATGGGAGTTTGCCCATCCAGTCTACATGTGCTTTGTGGACTTGGAGAAGGCCTATGACCGTGTCCCCCGGGGAATCCTGTGGGGGGGTACTACGGGAGTATGGGGTACCGGGGCCGTTGGTACGTGCCATTCGGTCCCTGTAGGAACAAAGTGCGAGCTGTGTCCGTATTTCATCGGCACAAAGTCAAGCACGTTCTCAGTGGGTGTTGGACTCCGCCAAGGTTGTCCCTTGTCACCGGTTCTGTTCGTGATCAGCCGAGGTGAGGAGAGTGTCCGGTTTGGGGACCTCAGAATTGCATCTCTGCTCTTTGCAGATGATGTGGTTCTGTTGGCTACATCAGACCGTGACCTCCAGCATGCACTGGGGCGGTTTGCAGCCGAGTGTGAAGCGGTCGGGATGAAGAGTCAGCACCTCCAAGTCTGAGGCCATGGTTCTCTGCCGGAAAACCGGTGGAGTGTTCCTCTGGGTTGGGAGTGAGTTGCTGCCTCAAAGCGAAGGAGTTCAAGTATCTTCGGGGTCTTGTTCACGAGTGAGGGCAAAATGGAGCGGGAGATGGACAGACGGATTGGTGCAGCGTCTGCAGTGATGCGGGCGCTGTACCGGTCCGTTGTGGTGAAGAGGGAGTTGAGCCGGAAGGCGAAGCTTTCGATTTACAGGTCCATCTACGTTCCAACCCTCACCTATGGTCACGAGCTTTGGGTAGTGACCGAAAGAATGAGATCGCGGATACAAGCGGCCGAAATGAGTTTCCTCCGCAGGATGGCTGGGCTCAGCCTTAGAGATAGAGTGAGGAGCTCAGACATCCGGAGGGAGCTCTGAGTAGAGCCGCTGTTCTTCCGCATCGAAAGGAGCCAGCTGAGGTGGTTCGGGCATCTGATTAGGATGCACCCCGGGGCGCCTCCCTTTGGAGGTTTTCCGGGCACGTCCAACTGGGAGGAGACCCCGGGGCAGACCCAGAACCCGCTGGAGAGATTATATATCTCGTCTGGCCTGGGAACGCCTCGGGATCCCCCAGGAGGAACTAGAGAGCGTGGCTGGGGAAAAGGAAGCCTGGGGGGCCCTGCTTAGCCGGCTGCCACCGCGACCCGGCCCCGGATAAGCGGACGCAAATGGATGGATGGATAACTTTGTTGAATGGAGCAATTTGGTACGACTCTGAAAGACTCAACAAAAAAAGATCCCACTTGACAATTCCTATTTCCTGATATGCACAACTAAAAAAAGAACAAATAATAAAACGTGTTAAATATCGAGGATTTACTTTCTCCAGCCTGAATACACCTTTGAGCCTCAGCCTATGGAATACACATAAAATACAAAAATATGCATGCATTTATGAGCAACACACCTTGCTCATAGACAGGCAGGAAACTGTCTGGAAAGGAATTCCCGAATGCAGCAGCACAGTGTTTGTGACGGGAAGAATTCCTTGTGCAACATCAACACTGGAAATCGCACCAAGCGTCTCCAACAGGCAAAAAATGTTCGGCACATTGCCGGGTGTGTATTAAATGGATTTACCTATATTCTGTGCAGCTCTGCCTGTATTGATCGACTTTTACACACACACACACACACGCACACACACACACACACACACAGTCGTGGCAATTATCCGATAATAATTGCGTCTATGGCGAAAGAGTCTAAAACAGACAAAGTACTTGTAAGAATTAAGAGTTTTAATGGCTGCATCCACCAGACTCCCCTCTATCAGAGTGAGCCTAGACCAACCTTCACATGACAGTTTTAAGCACAATTTTCACAGCATGAGATTCCTGGCTTTATAAAGGATAAACAATTAGTCTCCTTTCATGTTGTCTTCCAGACGCATTAATTGTATTAGTTTCCTGAGTAACATATGCATTCAAGGTTTCATTACAGTGACAACAGGACAAACACAACAGGGGTTACTTGACGCTCCAATCACAGCAACACTTGAAACGAACGCTCCAATCACAGCAGCACAGTTTCTTGCATTAACATTACTAGATCCTTTGAAATTGACATCAAAGGTCTTCCTGTTTCAAGTATTGAAGCTATCGACCAATCATCTCAGTGCCTTCTGCCAGTGGCTGTTCACAGTAGGGGTCCTCTCAATGATATGCAGATGAAGGCATGTTGCTTGTAAATGGTCAATATGCTATATTTCCACCACAACACACACAAAGATTCTCACACAAGATTCAAGAACTTTAATGGTCACATACACATACAGGATATGCAATGAAATTAAAAAGTGGTGATGCCCAGCGGAATGTGCAACAGAACAAATACAAATAACCAAAGAATCAAATATCTACACTCTTTACATTCTTTACAGCAAAAGGAGGTTTTTTGTTGGAATATAATTCAAAATTGTTATACATTGTTATACATGTTATTGTTATACATGGTATAACAAAACTGCACATTTTAGAGGCCTTTTATTGTGACCAGCCTAAGGCACACCTGTGCAATAATCATGCTGTCTAATCAGCATCTTGATATGCCACACCTGTCAGGTGGATGGATTATCTCGGCAAAGGAGAAGTGCTCACTAACACAGATTTAAACCAGTTTGTGAACAAAATTTGAGAGAAATAGGCCTTTTGTGTACATAGAAAAAGTCTTAGATCTTTGCTTTCAACGCATGAAAAATTGGAGCAAAAACAAAAGTGTTGCGTTTATATTTTTGTTCAGTGTAAAAAAACCAAGATTAAAGAAGGATACAGGGATCAAACAAACTCTGATGGGTGGTTACTGATCCTCCCCCCATCGCGTTCGTGTTCCAATATTCCAACCTGCGCACTGTAAATTAGGAGGGAAAATAGATGAATTCTCTCCGTCGGGAAAAAACTGAGTGAAGTGGAGTGGCTACCTGACATTTAGATAAAGCCCTGGCTCGGATATGGGTTGTTCAATAACCGAGGAGGATAGAAAGGGAGAAAAGCTGTCGCCATTTTTTTAATTGTTCTGCCCGTTTTGTCCTTATCTGTGGTAGTCTGCGTGTCTCCCTCCAGATCTCCCTCCACCTGTCCATGCATCTTCTTCTCTTACCCCTCATTATCACTAATTGTCTTCCACCTGTGTTGACTTGCTAATTGCGTCTCGTGTGTATTTTAGCATCACCATCGTTGTACGTTTCTGCAGTAAATGATTACCCCTTTTAGTTTGGTTAGTTATTTATTTGTACATTTGGTTAATCTGCCTGTGCTTATTGCCTTTGTTCCTGCTATTGTCTTGAAGAGACTAAGTGAAGAGCTTTTTTTGTGTGTTTGAACCTTTTACAGCCTTTGAGCTTGAGTCCACATTTGAGACGAAAAACTTTTGTCTGCCTTTTATAGCTTTCTTGCTCATTGGTCTATACTACATTTTCCTCAAGAGACAAACACTATCACATCTGTAATTCTTTGAACGTGATATAGCCGTGAATTCAGACGCTATTTTTTGATCGATAGCTCTGCCTTGCCTCACATAATTCTACTCCGACAGTGGATTACATATAGGCAGCACATCTGGATATGCATGTGACATGGAAATTAAGTTAAACGACTGCCATGGTACTCCGATCTGCACTTTCTCTCGATGCCGCGCTCTCTCGTTCTCTGTCTCGCTCTCTCATCTCCACGCGGGGGTAACTCGCTCATTAGGGAGCTCCCTGGGGAGACTCCTCAACTTTGATACCTTCTTGAGAGTTATCAGTGCGGTTTGTCGTGGCCAAATGTTCGGATGTGGCCTCCCTCTCCTCCCCGATCCCCTCCCGTCTCACTCGTTTGTGCCACGATTAGGCACTGCAGGCACACATTACTCCAATAGCACACAGACGCTGATATCATATCGTAGACTGACTGTCAGGTCTGTCGCTCGGCCGATGGGTCATGATTCCCGGCCATATTCATTTTTTTTTTCCCCCTCCAGGGAGGGCTGAGAAGGTCAGAGGGGCATGTCAGAATGTTCATTCAGAAACGGAGGCTGAAAACAGGAGGCTGAGCTAATGATGCGGTCACTCCATCCACTCCATCCCCCAGGCCCCGTGGTGGCCTGGGGGCCCCTTGGCGCATCCCGAGTAAACAGAAGCTCCTTGAGTCCTCATCTGCAGGTCCTTTATCAAATCGGGCCATCAGTCCTTCAAACCACCCCTCTCCTAGCGCTCCCTCCACCCACCACCACCATCACCATCAGCATCACAGCTACAGCAGACGGCAGCTCTGGTCCGCTGAGGGTGGAGGGAAGAGGGGACAAGCTGAGAAAAAGTAATGTTTGTGATGAGCTGGAGTGTTGGCTCAAGGTTTCTCTCTTCATCCCCTAGACTCTCACCAGCCAGGCTTTCACACACACACACACACACACACACACACACACACACACACACACACACACACACACACACACACACACACACACACACACACACACACACACACACACACACACACACACACACGTATTCAGATTCAGAGTTCTGCATTGTAGTGCGTGTCGTGTTTACTGAGCGCAGTGTGAAATCCACCGTAATTGCTCTCCTCGAGTCCCCTGGCAGCCAGGCGGCTGGCACACACCACACCGCCACGCTCCATCTAGGCAGGAAGTCCATCGCCGAGAAAAAGACATTTCCAGAAATAAGTGGTATCAGTAATGCAGGGGGGACTCTTATTTTGGGTCGTTTATGCGTTCCACTGCGTCTTCTTGGCGCGTTTCAATGTCACAGAAGGCAGGCGAGAGAGAGAGTGAGCGAGCCACATCCGCATGGCTTGCCATGAATGAAGAACTAACCGACGCAGCAGCAGGGGGCGGGTAAACAAAGGAGCTCCCCGCCTGTTTTAATCACCTTTAGCACCTCCCTGCACCTCCCTGTCCCTCCAAGCAGATGAGACAGGAGTGAAGCCTCTCTGAATGCTATTTTTACCTTACCTTGTGCCCTTACCCGCCCTTGTGCCACCAGGACCAAAGCATGCGACAGTTGATATGGGCCAAAATCTTCTTTCCTGATATACAGTAGGTCATTTAATATCTCGATAACGACATATAATCATGATGTAGCATGTCCGGTAATTCAATAAATAAATGGTCTCTATAAAATAACCACATCCATCCATCCATTTTCGTCCGCTTATCCGGGGTCGGGTCGCGGTGGCAGCCGGCTAAGCAGGGCCCCCCAGGCTTCCTTCTCCCCAGCCACACTCTCTAGTTCCTCCTGGAGGGTCCCGAGGTGTTCCCAGGCCAGACGAGATATGTAATCCCTCCAGCGAGTTCTGGGTCTGCCCCGGGGTCTCCTCCCAGTTGGACGTGCCCGGAAAACCTCCAAATGATTAGGATGCCCAGGGGGCATCCTAATCAGATGCCCGAACCACATGGTAAGGCCTATTTTTGTGTACTCCTGTATCAATTAAGTACTTGACAAATTAAAAGTACTGTATTTTTTCGTGCAAATAATAGAACAACCAGAACAGTCTGGCAAGTTCAGAATATGACATCACTTTACTGTAATGCGGCCTAGATATATTGCGCAGCCCTACTTTTAATAGCCTAAAGCCCCAAGAACCAGAGGAACATACAAGATGTTTACAGAGGAATCAGAGGTGACCCGTATAGCTCCTAACACATTGACATGAAGCTTTGTTTGCCAAGCAAATATGTCCAATGACAGTTAGGGTTACTAATGTAAACTACCTTACAGCCCGACATGAATCCGCTCTCATTCACAGGATGTAGGCTGTGGGGAGAAGCCTGCCATTGGCTGACAGGATGCTCCTCCCCTTCTTCCGCTATCTGCATGTCACCACTTTCAAAGATCCCGTTGCCACTTGCACTAACTTGCGTGTTTGTACGTCTTGGCATTATTAATAGTACTTGCCATTGCTTAGCATATTGTATGTTCTTAGTTGTTAATGTGCTCAGAATCGCACGTCTGCTCTTATCCCAGCTATTATGCAGGCTACCTAGCAATTATGAAACTTGTTCCATTAACCTCGTAACTATGAATGCTTGAAACCTGCTCTATTCTTATCTTTATGTACCACAGTGATATATTGCTGTCTCCTTCAACAAATGGACTCTTTGTAAGTCGCTTTAGATAAAAGTGGCTGCCAAATGCCCTAAATGTAAATGTAGTTGAAAAAACTACGACCACCTCTGAGCGAACACCCTACACGTTTAAAATGGCCGGTTTTGGCAAAGATTTGGATTGTGCAATATGGGCAGGCCTCCCCCCACGTGCAATTGTTCCACCAGGACTGGAATCCGAACAGAGGATGTACTTGCACCACTGGATGCAGCTACTCAGAGTGCACCATGCTATAGGTTTAGGCTCAGGTATCAGACAGTGCTCTGCTATTCCTGTGTCTAGAAAAGAAAGAGTTCTATGAGAACCACTTGAGACACCTACAACAGGACATCTACCTGGACATAAAGATGTTGCAGAAGTCCGGGGATAGACCTAAATCTTAAACAAGTCTCAATAGCTACAGATGGATAGTTTTCTCTTACAAGATGAGAAGAAGATGGATATTGATGGATATACACAGGCTCGTATACATTTTTAAGAAGGGAGCGAGTTATAGTCTGCTGGTTGTAGGGCCGTCTAATTAATCCATTTCATTTGGAGGTGGGGACGTGCAATCGATTGAAAATCTACATTTATCTTGTGATCTGAATATATGACAAGGCAATGGGACATGGTTGCCAGGTTGACTAGAACATATTGTGGCACACTCCTGTCTATTACGGAGTGTCCACCCGACTGGAAATAATAATTCACTTGTCCCCACACCAATATTCAATGAACAAGGATTTATTTACTGTACAGGGGGAGGGAAAGTGCAAGGTTAAGTATAGTGCCAAGTCCGTTATTCCAAGAGAGTAGTCGTAGTCCGTTAGCAGGGGTTATCACACCAGGAAGTGGTCTCAGGGGGTCCAGGGCAAGGCAGGCGGGAGGGTCGTCAGGCAGGCAAGGGTCATACACACAACGGGTTCTCGGACAGTCCAAAGGTCAGGGCACACAGCCACTTCTGTCTCTCTTTAACTCACTCGTTGTCGTTTGCTGCACTCTTCCTCCTTCTCCTTCTCCTCCTCTTTCTCTCCCACGTCCGCTCCTTCCTCTTCCTCTTCCTCTTCCTCTTCCTCTTCCAACTCTCCTTCTTCCTCTCTCTCTTCAACCGTCCACACCACCCAGGTCCTCTCCTATTTATTGCCTGCAGCCAGGCCTTTGATTGGCTGCCGCCGAGTTCCCCAACGAGGCGCAGCCACCTTCAATAAGGCTGATTGCCTCTTCCCACTTCCTGGTCTCCTCGCCTCCCTCTGGGGGGCGAATGGGGAATTGCGGTTCCCCCGACTGTCGTCCACACTCTTTAGTCGGCCCCTCAGTGGCCGTCTGCCACAATATGCATCTCAAACAAATATCACAGAACTGTCACTGCCCGCTCTGCTGAATTGCCTGATTCGCCGCATGCAACAATGACCACAACCCATCCACCTCGCTTTACGGTACCTAAACACGGACATAATTGTTTATCACAGTCGATCCTTGCTTTGTCTCAAGAATCATAAAGCACTCATTTGAGAAAAATGATTAATAGTAGATGGAGACAGGCATAATATCACATAATATCACAGAAGATAGAATGCAAGTATGACCCTGGTTTTTTTTTAAAAAACCATTGAGTGTGTCATTGAGTAATGTGGATGGTACAAATTAATAACATACAATCACAAGAGGCTCCCTGATTGCCTAAGGAGCACCTAGATGGCATAATTGTCAAGTGCGTCAACTTCATTTTGCAAAATAACATATCTTTTGAACCCAATGTTACCCAGTGCGGTCCAGGTGCGGCAACTGTGATTGTCCAGGAA
>PIJE02001552.1:84408-91908 GCA_002895965.2 Coryphaenoides rupestris | reverse complement strand
CTGAGGACCAGAAATGGGTGGGTCGGCTGTCCTGCAGAGAAAGGGAAGAGAAGGAGAAGAAGACATCACCATAGATGCCATTCAATTTCTTAACAAGTGCATCGGTATAAACACACAAAACAAACCCCACCCCGCACCCAAGGAGTTGGAAACGGTCGGAAGGCATGTAGCAAAGTCTGTCCATAATCTCTTTTGGTCCTTTTGTTGATTTTTGACTAGTCTTCCGTCTCACCGAATAATTTCTTTAGCTCGTATTTTCACCGCTGTTCGTGCATTCTCTTTTGCACATGAAAACTAGTCGTGTTCTAGTCGCTTCTACCCATTTCGTGAATTGATCCGCAATGACAAGCATACGCTTTATCTGGTAAAATATTCTTGTAGTGCTTAAAATGCAGCTGATGTCATAGTCTTCCTCCCTCCTGGTGTGTGTTTCCCTGTGTGTTTGGTTTGTATTTGTGTTGTGTATTGTTTGGTTTGCATGTTCCGCTTTCGATCTGTTCATTGTTTCCTGTTTGTATTGCATAGTCTGCTTTTGGTTAGTTTACTCCCTGTTTTGTCTGTCGGCCATTTTGTCTCAGCTGTTTTCACTTCCCTCGTTAGTCTCCCAATTTATACCTGCGCCAGTCCTGTGGTTTTTTTCGGGTTGTTGTCTCTAAATGGGGTGTTCAGTCTGTCCGTGTTCATGTCACCAGCAAGTGTAGATTTGAAGATTTGAGTTTTGCTGTGCCTCATTTCGTATTCGGTACTATTTAGTTTACTTTTATTAAAGAATATTTTAATTTAACTTTGCTGCCAGCACTTGGGTCCTTTTCCTTTTTGCCGCTTCACCACTACCTGACAGCTGATTGAAGAGGTAGAGCATCATGGGATGCCCCTGGTTTCCTTGACAATGTAAGAGTTACATTAATTTATTAGTTTGTTGTACTCCAAGAATACAAAATCTCGCCATTATGTCTGTTACGACCCCCGTTTGGCCGACATTAGACATACCATGAAAATGTCGGACAATAATACAAATAATAATAATAAGAGTGATAGTTGTCAATGCTATTGGCAGATGACCCATTTCATACCAAACTGTCTGAACCTGAGATAGTAAGGCCTTTTTAAGCCAAGATCTAATATCAACTATCAACTTCTCATCAGCGTTTATCTGTGTGTTGGCTCCGTCCCACACTAGTCATCTCTCCTTTAAAAGATGTTTGTGTTTTAAGAAATATGACGAATCATATTGCAAGGAATGTTAGTATTATGGCATCCAAGCCAAAGCTATATGATCAGCGACAATCAATCCAATCAAAAGGAGAAAATATCAAATCTTGTATACTTTATGTCTGCCTAATATGGAGTCCACCTGATCACTACAGCATTAGTAAGTCAAATCAGTGCCATCACTTCAATAACTATAAAAATTGCAACTGACGGCAATTTATGGCCAAATCGCTCTGTGGCGGAGTTTAGCTAACAGACTGCTTTATTGTTGTTGTTTGTCAATCCACCAATCAGGATTAGGTGTTCATCAGGAATTGCTGCCGAGCCACACAAACTTTTGTTTTTATGGGGTTGGGATTCAGGGGTTGAATAATCTGCGAATCAAGCTACCAAAGTAGAGCATCAGAGCACAACCATAAACATGCCTACCCACTCTGTGCACTATGGTGATGTAGAGCCCTCTTGTTCAGCCCATCCAGCTGCCATAACAGCTAAGTCCTTATTCACTACATGTATGTCTCCAGTGGTGCTATGATCTTTAACCTTATTATCTCTAGCCAATCTAGTTGGAAGGGAACTTGAAGCCAGTAAAATTTAAACCAAAATTTGATGTGATATATGGGTTTACCACCAGTTGCCTTTGTAAACTATGCCAAAGTCCTATTTTACACTAAAAGCCTATTGCCAATCAATATACCGTGAGGGTTTCACCAGAAAAAACACTTCTGCTGCCTGAGCTGACATGTCTGACCCCTGTCCCTTCTCCATCTCCCAACCCCACATCAGCTTCTCCTGTTCTTTCGTCCTCTTGTCACTATGATCCAGTGAGTCAGCGCTCACAGTGACTTGGCCAAGTCATCGTGACTGTGCCTGCGTTAGGTTGTCCCAGGGTTTCAAGGTGGGATCTTACCCGTCATAGGCTAACCAGCCTTCCATACTGGCTTGTTGCAGGATGCGGAATATGAGGTACAATCAATAAATCCCCACTGATGCTTATGTTCAGCCCATAGGATATAAGTGGTATAGGTTGCAGTTGTGGAGGAATAGGGATCGAGTCATCTGCCATATCGTTCAATCACGTGTGGCCGTGATGGAGACACAACAGGGAACTTAGCCTGTGTGTGAGTGGTGGGTGGTTGGGGACATTGAGAAATGTCCATGTTAATATCATTGTCAAATGTTACCCGTTTATCTCAGGGTACTATTCCATCTGATGTGTTAGTGTCAGAGTAAACCTCAACTGGATTTCCATGAGGGGGGGCGGGGGGCGGTGGGGGTGTGAGTGTTTATTTTCCTGTTCTGGCAGTTTGGTTGTTCCATCTATAAGCACCATTAGCGGTTGGCGTTTGCAAGGTAAACCCATAACTTCCGAATACCAATGGATCAGATTATTTCCACATTAGATCCCTTCCCAATAGACTAAGTGGAGAGTTATTCATAATCATGCAAATTTGTATTAGAATTGAATTCAGAGGTTAACAGTCACCAGGTGAAGAAGTGGCGTAAAGCATGTTTGTGGTTATCCTCTATGGTGATACAATACAGTGAGTATTGTTTTAGGTTTGTTGTTTAAAGTTTCCTTTAACTGATCCATTTCATGTTTAGACTCCATGTTGGGATTCCACTGCATAGGGACCTTGGGCTGCCCCCCCCCCCTTCTGGTGTGGCTCTGGGGGAGGGGCTGAGGGTGGTGGTGGTGGTGGGGGGGTTGTTGGGGTATTATGATAGATGCCATTCTGTCCAACCCTACAACCTTCGTCCAATGTCCAAATCTACCATAACTAAAACACTGTTCACAAACGTAATGGCCGGGGTGGCCAGCATGTCCCCAACCCCATAGTACGCTTCTCCCACTTCTCAGATACCTTTTTTTTCTTTCTTTTTTTATGTTTTTAATTTGACATTGCTGGCATCTCCATCCTTACTGTATGCTTTACCACTTCTCGATTAGATGAACGCAACTTAATAGGATTGCCATTTTTAAATGTATTAATTTATACATTTTTGCTTAATTAGGTGAACACAGTATCAGGCAGCAAAGTTGTCTATATTATGAAAAACTCAATTATATTGTGATAGATTGCTGTGCTGCACCTCTGTACCGCCGTTCTATAAATAACCTGTTAGTGGACTTTGGAGGAGCACAGAGGGCGTGGTAAGCCCCGCCTCCTGGAGGGTCCTTCTATATCCCGCCCCTTGTAGCTCAGTCTCAACCAAGACAGCGGTCACTACGTAACACCTTTTGGGCCGACTCAACCACACTCTAGTATCCACTTCTCAGAGAACGCTTAAAACTGGAACACCACATGAGCTAGACTCAAACAGTTATAACCTTACAAAGAGAACCTCTGTGCTTCCTTAGCTGAATGATCTCTAGGATGTCACCCCTTCACGGCATTTTCTCTACAATCCGTCCAATACACAGCAATCTCTATACCAATAGTTTTTAACTTGCGCTCAATGCCACACAAACTCTACAGACAACTGCAAAATACTCCAACTTGTCCAGCATAGAATGAGAGGGAACACTTGAACATCAGACTTTCTTGTAACTTAATTTTTGTTATGACAATGTATGTGTCAACAGTCAGTGCAGCGTGTCTGGACTTTCATCAAGAGAGGAGAACAACCAATGGCCCTCTCTTCTTTTTTCTCTCTACCACTCACACTCACACACACCACCAGCAACTCTCTTGAAATATATTAGTTTTGTTTGTTTTGGGTTGTTTTTACTCTCTGCATAAATTCCGCGAGGGGAAGACTTTGTTCCCGAACAGCAAGGGCAAAGGCAATAATGCCAATAATCCATATAATGCCATGATTGCACTTTCGTGGTCCTATGTAGTTCTGGGTTTTGCTTGCTCGTGGATCATGGACAGACTTGCTGTTGTCTATTTCAACCTTGAGCTCTATCTGAGGCACCTGCTATTGCCTTCTGTCTGTCCCATAACAGTTTACATTTCTCCTACTCAGCGAACGTCTCTCGTAGATATGGAAAATCCCAGTTTGGGTCTCCCACCCTCTCATATATTCGGGCCAGTGGCTACTTTAGACGGAGTCTTTTCAGGCGGGTCCCACTTCCTCAGTTTGGTGAGGGGGGAATTTCCCTGAACTCTTGATAAGAGTCCCCAGCGCTGGTTGACCCTGAACGCCTGTGGCTGAGCGGTAGAGGTTTTTTTCTACAGATTGGCCTTTGTTTAGCTGTACGTCCAGCCGATTAAGCGTACTTTCTCAGGGAAAAAAAATCTCACATTTTTCCTACCGGTGATCAATCGGTCTTCAAACTCAGGAATGTTACCTCTGCCATTAGGCATCTGATTCAGGAATATTACCTCTGTAATCAGGCATCCGATTCAGGAAAGTTACCTCTGCAATCATGCATCCGATGCAGGAATGTTACCTCTGCAGTCGGGCATGCGGCTCAGGAATATTACCTCTGAGGCCGGGCATCCGCGCCTCCTAGAGACCGGGCATCCGATGCAGGAATGGTACCTCTGCAGTCGGGCATGCGGCTCAGGAATATTACCTCTGAGTCCGGGCTTCCGATATAGATCCAGCTACACCGGGCATCCGATTCAGGACAGCTACCCCTATGATCGGACTAAACCTACTATTTTTTTCTGGATAAACTCTATTATATGTCTTATTACTTATTGCGCTTTTAAATTCTAATTGGGCATACCGGAGAGAGTAAGTACAATTCTTATTAAAAATAAGATTGCAACTTACCTCTGTCCAGTATCCCACTTCTGACACCAAGTTGTTATGCGCAGTTTCGAGTGGTCATCTATTGTGGCTGGAGTTCGGGTTCTGGTTCAGATTCAGGTTCTGGATTGTCTGGAGCAAAGCAGCGAGCTCGGGAATCAATGTGACACAAGGCAGTATCACTCGGAATGATTCCAAGTTTATTCAGATACATAGAGTACATACATTTTGGGTTGGGAAGAACAGAGGAGCAGACACAACAAATCATCATGGGAAGCAGACGTGGAGACGCACCCCCTCCCCCTCTCAGACGGCCATTCAGGGAGCAGGGACAACAAGGCCTTACATGGAGACTCTTCCGTCCCCACCCCCCAGACAGCCAATCCAGAGAGGCCTCACGTGACCCACATAGAGATGCACCCGTCCCTATGCCACAGACCGCCAGCCCAGGAAGCAGGGACAGCAAGGTCTCACGTTGAGACGCTCCCGTTCCCACCTGCCAGACAGCCAATCCAGACAAAAGAGGCAACACGTTCCCACGTTTGACGACAATAACACTCGATAACAACACCAGCGAGTGCATCTCAGAGGCCTCCCAGGGCCTCTGAGATGCTCCCAACAGCTGTGAACATATGTGTCCCCCCCCCCCAATCATCATGTGTGCATGACAGTCTCAATATTTACCACTACTGCACTATCAGTGTTCGCCTCTTAACACCTGTATATCTTGGGTCTTACTCTTGACTCAAGTGGTGACAGCGCATATCTGCTGCTTTCCTTGGGTATTCTGTGACTAACATCCTGTAAAAATCTTTTTCCCTACTGTAGAACGACGGGGCCTCCACTGGACCCCTGCTCGCCCCCCTGTATTTTTTTTTTTCTGTCATTGACATCGAGTGACATATGGCAAAGAATTGTGCAGTGGATCTGATGTCTGTCTGTCCCTGCTCAACCTGATCCAAAGCTCTTTCCTCAGACACATACATATGGCTGTCTATCTTTTCAAGACCGTGGCATGGCTGAAAATGAAATAATAAAGATCATTGTCCGTTGTCAGCAACACCAGACGTAGTAGCGATGTGGCCCCGTGATTCGTCGTCGAAGACACCTTTGTTGATGCAGCATGGCGGCAGGGTTGATGAGTGTCCAGCTCTTACTGTAGCATCCCGGCTAGATTTATGGTCAGGCTCTCTTGTTTATAAACTGATGGTCCTTTATTATAGACACACCGTAAGAGCTACGGAAATGACAAACAAACAAAAATCATCACAATTAGAACACCACAAGTCATATTTCCAACAAAACATCCACACACATACAGAAACCAATAAAAACAATACCTTTGCGCCATCCAACCAGGTACTAAAAATGAAGAACAATGAAGAAAAATCCCGAATTATAATCCATGTTTCCAATGTTCCGCCATTTTGACTCTTCGCTCTGCTCCGCTGAGAACCACGCGCTCACAGACAAATACACCTTCAAAATAAAAGCACTCCAAAACGGCAGATATAAAGAAACAAACCACAAGGCACCAAAATGACGAACACAATTGTCCCTTCTCCAAAACCCTAAACATGGGTCATTTACACCGTGGCCTTGGGTTGTAACACCAGCACAAGCTTATCTCTACACAGATAGAAAGGCCAGAATTTGCTGATTAACCTGATCTAAGTTTGATAATTCTTGGAATACAAACAAGAATTCAAAAAATAGATGTTTGATGTCATTGACCAGCCGTAGTCAATGTGTCACCTTTACCGGTGGAGTCTGCCCTGGTACCTCACAAAAAGAGAAGACCCAGGGTTAGAGTTATGAGCAACATCTGTGTCAGTAGTCCTATGTTAGTCGTCGTCCTACGATAGTCAACGTCCTAAGATACGATAGTCGCCTCTGACGCCTCTGAGGACCTACTGAACCATTATGGAAACTAAAGGCTTTTCCATACTCCGCGAGACGCGAGACGTCTCGTCTCGCACCTAGGTCTGCGAGAACAAGAAAAAAGTTCTCGCCGCACTGGACATTTCGTACTCCGCGACACACTCCTCAAAGGCCCCGCCCACAGCAGCACACGTCACACGCGCAAAGCATTGTGGGAATCAGAAATAAAACAAAACAACAACAATACATGTCTTTATAATTATGACAGGACGTGTTATATAGATGTTCGTACTTTCTCACGGCCTCGGCCAGCTGTTCCTCAAAACTATCCATTCCTGTACAAACTTTTCCGCGCCGGCGTTTTTAAACCACGCCCACTTCCATAATTGACCAATCACACAATAGTTCTCGGACAAGACGCGAGAACAAAGTTCGGCCGGGCTGATGTGTCGAGAACGTCTTGCGAGAACACCTGACCTAGGTCTGCGAGACGAAAATGACGTCATTTTGTGGGCGGGGCACTAGGTGCGAGACGAAAGTTCTCGCGTCTCGCGGAGTATGGAACAGCCTTTAGATGCTGCAGGACTTACCGTACCAGGAACAATCATTGAGAAATGGCAATGAGTTGACCCTTAAGTACAAACATGGGTGAGCATTTTGGTACTTCTACACACACCTCGACGGGAGGGGGCAGGATATGCC
>PIJE02001552.1:56706-75062 GCA_002895965.2 Coryphaenoides rupestris | reverse complement strand
TATATTGTGTATTAGTGTATGTATTGTATACTTAGATATAACGCAGCTACTTATGCAGGCAACTTGGCAATTATGAAACTCGTTCTATTCGTCTCGTAAATAGGAATGCTCGAAAACAGCTCTATTCTTATCTTCAGGTACCACAGTGATATATTGCTGCCTCTCCTTCAACAAATGTACTCTTTGTCAGTCGCTTTGGATAAAAGCGTCTGCCAAATGCCCTAAATGTAAATGTAAAGACCCCCTGACAAATTATTTTGAATTACACAATAGTGTTAATCTTACGCTCCACCTGTGCCCTAATTTGTAGGTATGTTGCGACGGTAAGGTGGTCACACTCAGCACACCTGGCTGCACCCAAGGCCAATAATCATGCCAGGGCCCTTGAGCCTGGAGTCGGGCCCCAGACGCTGCACTGTGTCTGCCCAGGGCTCCAATGGACAGGGTACAATCACACCAGATGTCCTCAATTGAACGTCTCTTGACTGCGTGCAGTAGACCCATATCTCTCCGTTCCCTGAAAAGGGACCGTGTGTGTTATTGACCAATATCTGTTCCCTCTGAAGGGGAGAATGCATTCAGACCAGTACCTCTCCTATTTGAAGACGTGCAACAGTTCACACCTCTTCTCGTGCAAGGAGCCGATACGTATCCAGAGGACCAAAACCTTTGCGATATTTCGCTCCAGTTTGAAATTCAAGTGATTGCAGCAAAATCACACTGCAAGTCACGCTGCCAGATTCACAAAATGGCTTCCCGTAACGCGTATCAGGGTGTTCTTGATTTGCCATTTGCACGGGTTCCACACCATGAAGCCAGGTTGGAAGACCTGAACAGGGCGTGAAGACATCATAACTAAACGCTGTTTAAGGAAGCAAAAGACGCTCTCGCCCAAGATATACTTCCCTATCAACTTTCCTTTGTGGTGTGCATCTACCAGCGAGGAAGTTTGCACACTGGAAGTTGTTGTTTTAAGTTTAAGCAGGTGAACACAACAACCCAGATTTCATCCATTATTCATTACCCGTCCATTATCGTAAAGGCCCCAGAACTTCTCCAGGTGTGGACCAGTCTCGCCATATCTATGACAAATTTTGCGTCTCCATTACACAACGAGGACACGGAGTGGGAGGCAGGGGAAGGCACGGCGTGCCCTTTGTTTTCATAACATCTCAAATTGGGCCGGGGTGTTTGCGTGCTTGACTGAGCGGTAATTGCCATTTAAAGTGAGATAGAGAGTGGTGGTTGGAAAGGCTGATTGTTTTGCCGCTCACGTCACAGGGAGCTTGGCCCTCGTGTCTGTTACTCAAATAAACTGTACTGAAGGTGGACGACTAGAGGAAGCCTTGACGCCTGGACAGAGGCTCTGTTGATGTTCTTGTTCACCGGAGGAATGTGTGGTGTGCTTTTAATCATTTCAGAATAATACCTGTGATCACAAACCAATCGGTGTCCAGCGAGAACAAAATCAGCCACAATACACCAGCGATGAAAACCATTAAAAACCATTATTTTCCATTTTAATTGAAAAAGTCATATTTTAGGGTAAAAGGGAAGAAAAAAAAAACCTAGAAGCTAGAATGTATGTTACAGAAGATGTAATAAGCCATTAGTTTTGCGTTATAAGGGGCATTGCCACCAGCACCTTTACAGTTACTGGAACAGTTCTGTCAAAAGTAATAAAGAAACAAAAATGTGGCCTCAATATGTTGTAATCACCTTATTTGCAGAAATGTACAATGATGTGTGGAGACATTATGCTTTTATAGAGGTCCAAGTAGGATGGCAACACTTTTAAGATGGCCTTGAGGCAAATGTAATCTTACACCTGTAATGAGATGGCAATGAAATCCAAGACAATGCACAACCGAAAAACGACCCTGTTTTGATTGGATGGAGGAAACAAAAGCCAAAAGATTGTAGATGCGTGTTTTAACAGAACGAGATGTAAAAGCCCTTACATTAAAGTAGACCACATGATGGTCTTTTAGACAGAGGTTACAGAGGAATACAAAAAATAAAACAAAGCGAGGAGGGTATTTCTGTAACAAAACATTCTATCACTTCCGGTTATGGAGAGACTATAGAGAAAAAAAGAAGAAGAAAAGATAAAAGATCAAAGTGTTGGAGACGTGTTGAGGTTGGCTTGAGGTCCTTAGTCCTCTGCTTCCTCCTCAGACTCAGACTCTGGAAACATTAAGGCCATCATTGGTCAATTTCAAGAACCCACAATATGCAGTCAGGATTTCATCTAAACGGTATACACGCTACTTCCCATTTATTTCTGCCAAAACCTCATTTTTGCAATGGAGTACTCAAGGGCTCGTGCAGAGACGCTCACCTTCCTCCGCGCTCTTTCAGCCACTCGACAAACTTCTTCATCTGCTCGAGGAATATGCTCTTCCCTTTGGCCAGGTGAGCCTCGTTGTACCACTTCAGGATTGATTCCTCGTTGAGCACATCCGCTAGGAAACCCCACCCCCAAACAAATCTGTTAGTTGTTTTGTTCCAGCCGTCCTCAATCTATTCACAACAACGCCAAACACACAGATGCACGTGCAGGTGCCTGCAAACTTAAAAAAAAACATAAAAACGCTGCCCAGCAGCTTTGGTGCATCAATCAAGACAAGACTTTGGCTATAATCCCGCGCCATCTGGTGCAATTCACTTATTCTCGACGACTTTCTTCCAACTAAATTTACTTTTGTTTCATGACAATTACAGAGTATCGCTCAATGATGAGGTAAGGAATAAATAAAAAGACGTGAAACCAGTTGTTTCTTTGCTTTAGCCAATAAACCGCCGCTCACCTTTGTAGAGCAGCACCACGATCTTCTGGAAGGTTTTCATGAAGTGGATGTTGTCGTAGCAGTACTCCTGGATCTTCAGCAGCAGCGTGATCTCAGACAGGCCCTGGGAGGTGAAGGCTTTCAGCAGAGGGCTGTATTGCTGAGGACAAAATAAGAGGGAACACACAAACCCAAAAGGATGACACGGGGAGTAAAGAAAAAGAGTTGCACGCTTTGATCTGAAGTGCAATGAAAGGCACACACACTGAAACGAACATTCTGAACCATTACTCTGGCCAAAGACATGAGCTCTTTGGCCTCCGGTGTGGCCATTACATGGAAATTCTAAAGAAAAGGACTCCAAATTAATTCAGGATAGGCTATTGATTTTTCGCATTGTCGCAACGCTTCGCCCTAATTTGCTGCACTCCAATATAACATGCCGGAGGAGAGTGTGAAACAAGAAAAAAAAAAGTCATTTAGAAATCCAAGATGAATTGCAAAACCTAACCGGATTATACAACCAATACACGTCCACCCTACAGTTTCCTCAGCTAGGTAGGTTGTCTCTCCTTGACTAAGCAGCCAGGCTAAAAAAAAGTCTTGGCACCTTGAGCATTTGGTCTGTGTGAGTGATCATGTGTGGACGAAGGAAGGATTGGTTTGTCAGTTTGAGAACCACCTGTGACCATTTCAGTGAGCTTCTTAGACCATTGCCATTGTGTTGGGAGACTTTGCAGTGAGTAGACCAGGACTCATTGGGGAGAAGAAAAACTATTGTGCTGTATCATGTTGACCAGTCGCCCTACATGACTCAATCCTAAATAGGCTGTATGTGTGTGTGTGTGTTCAAGAATAATTAATTAGTTAACATAATTACAGACTTCATTTATCTTGAGTGGAAAACCTCCCAAGAGCAAGGGGCCTAGTGCCTCTCTGCAACTCTGCAACTCTGGTCACAGTCCAATTGCTCGTTAAGTATCAAAATATTTGTGGTTTTCCGCCATCACCTTCAAACCCTGTGTGCAAATCTTCTTCACGTTAAATTTATAATAACCCAATCCTGTGTGATGCGTGTGTCCGAGTTCCCTAACTGGCACATGTCTTGGCAGCAAATGCAAATGCAGTCAGGTGCTGGCCCTCTACACAACAGGAGATGTGTGCCGAGAGTAGTGTTGGACAGGAGCCCACGAGTGTGCCTGCTAATCAGTCTGCGATCCATCTTCCGATATCGCATACCAGAACAAGGTCTGGCATCGGCCTTGTCCGGCACGAGGGAGAATGGCGCGAGAGAGAACTGAAGGCCTTGAGCAGAACAATAACGTAATAAAGGGATGAATAAAAGAAATACCAAGGAGGCCTCACCTTCAAGTGTCTGATGGCTTGTTCCGTTACGAGCTCCTCCTTCTTGTTCCACTCCACGGAGCTCATTATACAGGACCACATCAGGCCAATCATGGTCTGTTCAGAGATGCTGCTCTTCTTCATCTCCTCCTTGCTGTACACAATGAGCTGCCGGGGACAATCATTGACAATAATGCAGGGAGAAAAATAAGAATCAGTGTTCATTTTCATTTGTTTGATTGATTGACCGACAATACTCAAATATCCAATTTTGGTATTTGTATGTGATATTTGGGGTGCTACTCCATTTCAGGTGATAAACAGATCAACTTTTCCAATCAAATTAGCTAGTTCAGAAACCCCCCCCCCCCCCCAAAAAAAACGTCATTTGCAGATACAACTTTGGGCTATGGTAACGTTTAATGAGGATTGCCATCATTTCCCAGTTTGGAGAGTAAATTATTCATTCGGACAATTCAAGATATTGATGACCAAAAAAACACAATTGATGGTTAGCTGCAGCTCTATGCACTTTTTAACATCTGAGAATATGGGTTTTGTAACGAGAGCAGAGGGACTTGTTATGTTCATACGGCACTACCAAGGCTCACAACAACACAAAAGGTTGGGTGGCCTCCGCCACTCACCGAGCAAACGAGGGCAAACCAGGACCAGAGAATAAACACAACCTCGAGTAGCCTGCACAGGCCGTCTGATGATGAGATGAGGGACAAATGAAGAGGCCACGGGAAAAGAAAAAGATGAAGGAGAGAAAGGGGGAGGTGAAGGTGAGGCTCACGTCTTTGAGTGGCTCCCCGTGTGACATCAGCTCCTGCAGCTCCTTCTGCAGCTCCTTGCGCGCCCCGATGGACTCCTGGTTCCTGGCGAAGTCCGACAGCTCCTTGAGGCCGGCGTCTGTGAAGTACTTGGAGAAGTGCTCGCAGCTCCGCTTGTTGGCAGGGAACAGCTCCTGAGGACAGCGGGGGAGGGGTGGAAGGTTACGACTAGCGGAGGAGCGTCCCGAACAATTACACCTGGCTCAGGATCAGCCACTCCAATTGCTTGTAAATCTATTACTGCTGGGGGAGGATTTATTTGTTGCATGCACGGCATCCAAATGCCACGTCGAGGAATGTTTGGGACACCGTATTCGCATTTGCATGCTCACCATTAGCCTGTTGTCCATGCCGACCTTTCGGAGACTGCCAGCAACGGAGCTGATGTCGCGCTCGTTCAGCCAGGATTTGAAGAGCTTCACGGCGAAGGCGGAAGAAACCCCTAGAGCCAACATAACAGAGCAGGGCAGGGCAGTGAGAAGCGTCTCCGCAGCGCTCCGTCCCGACAATCACAGGCATTTAGACAAACAATCGTCATGGAAAACAAACTGCTGATGGCGCCGAAGTGTTGCGACAAGCCAGAAATGCAGACCTAGAAAGAGTTCCAATCGAAAAGAGGCTCATTAAATGAACATTAAAATACTCATCTCTTCTTAAAAGGAACGCATTAACGATGACCTAAATTGTCTGTTTGGCTTCTCAAGTGTGTGCGTCAGTAAAAATGTGTTGTGTGTTGCCATAGGGACTTAAAGTGTAAGGGAACCAACCTGCGTGACTGGCAAAACATCTGTATGCCATTATTTTAGTAACAGTGACGTACACTTAGCGTACACTTTATTTGTCTTTTATGATGTTGAAGATCATACAAGACAAAAAAGAAAAACGATGACTGGGTTCACTGGCTCTTAAATGTGCATCAGGCTGTTTGTGTGACTTCTGTCGGAAATGGCTTCTATTGTTTTCGGACTGAACAATATCCGAGTGACGTGTTCAACTGCGATAAAGAAATTACGTTTGTCTGGCGACCAAGAGGAATACGAATGGGTGCTGTAAATGTCATGTGGATGTTCAACGAGTCAGTACTCAAGGTGGACGACTGTACCCTCAAATACACCTCAAGAGCATGATGCTAAAGGTAAATTGAACGATCCCCCCGCCCCCCCCCCATAATTAAAAATCATGGAGCTCAATGGACATACAAGATTTCTGTTCAGCAATTGTAATCATGGGCGATTTTGCAAATAAATCCGTTTAACCAATCACCATGAGATATCTTTGTCATAGTCACCATGGTCACACCATGGTCTTTACATGTTGTAGGAAATAGCAGAGGTGATAGCATGTTTCACAACATAGTCCGCTTATTGCATCGATGATGCTGAACTACATTCACAGACCTATAATTATCTCCATCTGTTATATGTATTTATCATTAACCTTGATAGCAGTCTGCAGTCTACAAGTCAATGTTTACTTGTACTGTGGTGGTTGGAGGTTGCTTTTGATAGCGAGATGGTATTCGGTTGAATCGCAGCAGTTTCATTTTGGATGCCAATTTTGTCCAAGAGGGATAGACTACTTTTAGTCATCGAACAGGGAAATAACCTCAAATACGAACGTTTGTAGAACACTCCACATGCACACCGAGACACACACACACATAATCCCCCTCATCCACAAAGTGCCAGCCACTCACTACCCTATTTTACACTTGGATTCAAAATGGAAACGCTATTATAAATGACTCCTCTAAATACTTTGATATTTTGGAGAGATGACAGAACATATGCTCATCTTCAGCAGGCTATATGAGGTTGAATCAAGCCATCTAGATTTTTCACAAATGCACCAGTTCACTAGCCTGGAAATCCAGACCTACATCTAGAAAGCTGTAGGTCTGGTAATGAGCAATGAAAATGGCCCAACTCGAGGGGGCGGCACCAAGAATGCGTTTGAAAATATCACTGCACGCAATTGGATAACACTACGACCAATCAGAAGAATACACGGGGTGACGTATCCAGAGCGACGGAAACAAGTTTGTTTTGGAGAATAGTTTGACAGAGAGACGTAAATGTAGCCTAATGGAAATACCACGGAGATACCACTTTGGCAACGCAACATTAACCTTGTAATATTCTTAGCCAAGGAATATTGAAATAAAGAGATGCAACCGAGTTGTCGTTTATGGATGTTTAATAGCAACTGCGCATGGTACCGAGCATGGGCGTAGAATTTAGTGGGGACGCTGGGGACATATCCCCACCAATTAACAGAGCACACCCCCCCCCCCCCCCCCCATCAGAACCGCAAATTAACGGAAAAGTGGTATAGTTTGTACAGATACTCAGTCAATATTTTCGATAGCCATCTTGCAATGTTTACGGACTGATTCCGTCGCAGCACTGACGTCATCTGTTTAGCCCGCCTCTGGCCCGCATATATCAGATACACCGATGTGATTGGTTGATGTTCGAAACAACAGGCATAGCTAATGAGCATGTTACTCGTTACCAGACTACTCGCTGAGCAAATTCTAATTGTACTCTCGCAAGAACTCTGGATTTCCAGGGTACCAGTTCACGTCATAACTGATGTAAAAGCGATTGTCAGATGTATTTTGCCAACTTTTTGTGACATTTATTGGTTACATGCCTGATGTTACCTGATGTGCCTGAAAGGACCTTAAGGTGTTAATAAGCAAGCACCAACCACATTACACAAATATGAAATCCAATTCCGATTCAAAGACCCCATGAAAAGACTCCCGGAAAGAACAGTCACTTCGCCCGGACAAGGGAAACCAGGGCACCCTTCTGGAGCCAGACCTGGGAGGGGAGCTCGTCGGCGAGCGTCTGGTGGCCGGACCTGGATCCATGGGGCCCGGCCGGGCTCAAGCCCTGAAAAGACATACGTTGGAGTCACCTCCCTGTGGGGCCTCCCAACACACTGCCAGGGGAGAGTCATTGGGGTCCGGGTGCATTGTAATAGACGGGCGGTAGGCAAGCGGGGTCCTTGGGCGTGTCGGATCCCCGTCCATCGCCGACTGGTTCTAGGGACGTGGACGTCACCTCACTGGCGGGGAAGGAGCCCGGAGCTTGGTGCGGGAGGTGGAGCGGTACCACCTAGACCATATGGTTGGGCTTCACCTCCACGGCAACAGGCACCGGGTCTGGGAACCAAATCCCTGGAGAGGGGCTGGACCCCTCTACTTCTCCGGAGTTGGCCCAGGGTGTGGAGGCGGCCAGGCGGGTGTGGGGAATACTCACAAGTCCCCCCCGGTCTGAGCGGCGACGCTGGTGTTTGGAAGTTTCTCCCGGTGGACGAGAGGGTCGGCCTCCATCGCGACTGCAAGGGGGGAAGGCTCCTGACTGTTGTTGGTGTGCCTACGCATCAAACAGCAGCTCAGAGTATCCGGGCCTTCTTGGAGTCCTTGGGTGACATCCTGGAAAGGGTTCCGTCCGGGGACTCCATAGTTCTACTGGGGGACTTCAACGCACACGTGGGCAATGATGGAGAAACCTGGAGGGGAGTGATTGGGGATGAACGGCCTGCCCGATCTGAACCAGAGTGGTGTTTTGTTATTGGACTTCTGTGCTAGTCATGGACTGGCCATAACAAACACCATGTTCGAACATAGGGTGGGTTCGACAAGTGTACCCTGGTACCTCGTGGACTCACCTTAGGCCATAGGGTCGCTGATGAAGCTTTGTAAATCGTATCAGCCAGATCTGCGGCCGCCATGTTTTGGACACTCGGAGTGAGAGGGGAGCAGTAGCTGTCCCAACCTGATCACCACCTGGTGGTGAGTTGATCAGATGGTCGGCGGGAGCGCTGCCTAGACAGACCTGGGTAAACCCAAACGTGTAGTGGAGGGTGGAACCGGGAACGTCCTGGGTGGAAGCCCCTGTTCCGTATGGGTCTTTAAGCTCCCACCTCCCGGAATAACTTCTCGTGCAATCCTCGGGCGGTAGGTTGGGGACGATGGAACATGAGTGCGGCCATGTTCAAAGGCCTCCGATTTGTAGAGGCCTGGCAGCTCGGAGTCTGTGGGTCAAAAGGCTGGTCGGTTGCCTGTCGTGTGCGGCCATAACCCAAGAAACCCGTTGGTGGAGCACTAGCGGTGAAGGAAGCCCGTCAGGCTTGAAGAAGGAGGCCTTTCGGGGGCCTGGTTGGGCCCAGGGGTCTCCTGAACAGCAAGATCAGGCCAAAAAGGGACCGCAGTTCAGCAGTTGCTGAAGCAAAACCCGGGTGTGGGAGGAGTTCGGGGAGGCATGGAGCAGGACTTTCGGTTGGCCTCAAGAGGTTCTGGCAAACTGCCCGGCGACTCAGGAAGGGAAAGCAGGGCTTGCTCAGGCTGTGCTCAGTCGGGAGGAGACCTGCTGACCCAGACTGAGGATATTGTCGGGCGGTGGAAAGAACACTTTGAGGAGCTCCTGAATCCCGACCAGTACGTCCCTCGTGGGAAGAGGCAGAGTCTAGACTCGGGGGGAGCTCTCACCCATATTTCTTGGTAGAGGTCGCTGAAGTAGTCAAAAGCTCTTATGGCAAGGCCCGCCAGGTGTGGATAGATCGCCCGGAGATTGCTGAAGGCTCTGGACATTGTCGGGCTGTCCGTGGCTTTGGACACGCACGTAGTCAATCGTAATCGTGGAGGTCGGGGACCAGTACCTGTGGAGGTGGCAGACCCGGGGTGGTGGTCCCCATTTTTTAAGAAAGGACCGGAGGGTGTGCTCCAACTTATCGGGTATCACACTGCCTCAGCCTCCCCGGGAAAGTTTTATTCCAGGGTGCTTGGAAAGGTAGGCTCGGCTGATTGTCGAATAAACCTGCAGCTCCAGGAGAAACAATGCGGATTCCGTCCCGGCTCGGTGGAAAGTGACCAAGTCTTATACCTCTCGCAGGGTTGTTTGGGGGGCGCATGGGGAGTTTGCCCATCCAGTCTACATGTGCTTGTGGAACCTTGGAGAAGGCCTTATGACCGTGTCCCCCGGGGAATCAATGTCGGGGGTACTACGGGACAGTTAATGGGGTACCGGGGCCGGTTGATACGTGGCCATTCGGTCCCTGTCACGAACAAAGTGCGGAGCTGCGTCCGTTATTCTCGGCACAGAAGTCAAGCCATGTTCTCAGTGGTGTTGGACTCCGCCAAGGTTGCCCGGTTGTCACCGGTTCTGTTTCGTGATCTTCATGGACAGAATCTCAAGGCGCAGGCCGAGGTGAGGAGAGTGTCCGGTTTGGGGACCTCAGAATTGCATCTCTGCTCCTTTGCAGATGATGTGGTTCTGTTGGCTACATCAGACCTGTGGACCTCAGCATTGCACTGGGGCGGTTTGCAGCCGAGTGTGAAAGCGGTCGGGATTGAGAGTCAGCACCTCCAAGTCTCGAGGCCATGGTTCTCTGCCGGAAAAACGGTGGAGTGTTCCCTCCGGGTTGTGGAGTGAGTTGCTGCCTCAAGCGAAGGAGTCAAGTATCTCGGGGTCTTGTTCACGAGTGGAGGCGAAAATGGAGCGGGGAGATGGACAGACGGATTGGTGCAGCGTCTGCAAGCTGATGCGGGCGACTGTACCGGTCCGTTGTGGTGAAGAGGGAGCTGAGCCGGAAGGCGAAGCTTTCGATTTACTGGTCCATCTACGTTCCCAACCCCTCACCTTTATCGGTCACGAGCTTTGGGGTAGTGGACCGAAAAGAATGAGATCGCGGATACAAGCGGCCGGAAATGAGTTTCCTCCGCAGGTGGGCTGGCTCAGCCTTAGAGATAGGGTGAGGAGCTCAGACATCCGGAGGGAGCTCGGAGTAGAGCCGCTGCTCCTCCGCATCGAAAGGAGTCAGCTGAGGTGGTTCGGGCATCTGATTAGGATGCCCCCCGGGCGCCTCCCTTTGGAGGTTTTCCGGGCACGTCCAACTGGGAGGAGACCCCGGGGCAGACCCAGAACTCGCTGGAGGGATTACATATCTCGTCTGGCCTGGGAACGCCTCGGGATCCCCCAGGAGGAACTAGAGAGTGTGGCTGGGGAGAAGGAAGCCTGGGGGGCCCTGCTTAGCCGGCTGCCACCGCGACCCGACCCCGGATAAGCGGACGATAATGGATGGATGGATGGATGGAATTCCGATTCCAAGGCTTTAAAAGGGGATCCGTCACACTCTGCTATACTCCAATGCAAAAGAGTACTGCTTCATCCACATTTGCAGACAAGTTGGACCATTTATGCCATTTATCCAAATCGGACCAATGACGCAACTCGTCCCACTTTTTGCCCTTTTCTTTTAAAACTGTTTTTTTCCACAACACGCGTATGACCGTACTTTCTTACATTCTATAGAAAATAGTGAGTGTGTCTCGCCTTTGGGAAAGGACATCTTTTCTTAGTTTTAATCTTAGATCGGCAATCACAGTTTACTCCTTGAGCAGATATGAGCTCACCGTCTTTCCCTCTCAAAAAAACCCCATTAAAACAGGTCATGGCCGACCTGTTGATTCTGTCATCATAACGGGAGTGCCGCAATCTAATTGAGTAGTTTCTAAAAAAAAAAAAAGTAAAAAAATGTATTAATAATAAAACCAAATCAACAACTATGTCTTATTATGGAAGATGCTCAGCAGAACTCCAGGACAGGGCCCTTTATGAATAGCACTTCTGGTGATTCTTGCATATGCTGATTTCTGCAAGTACACATTCTGCAACAGAGACGCTGCCTACCTTCTTTGACGAGATTCTCGTTGAAGAGGCTGTTGAGGATGGAGGCAGAGATGTTGCCGTTGGCGAGCAGGATGCCAGTTAGCATGGCCAGCTTGTTGCGCTCAGACTCGGTGAATCCCTTGAGGAACAACAGCAGCTGCAGAGGCAGAAACAAGAAAAACATACATTTTCCTCCCCCCCGTTGGGCTTGTTCCAGTTAATTCACAAAAACACACCAACCTTTTTAATCTCTTCTTCAAACCCTTTCTCCAGGTACTTGTAACGCCTGATAAGCTTGTTAAAGACCTGAAAGACATGAAAAGATGATCAGTGAAAGTGAAATTAAAACGGGTTGCGTAATTTGGGCTGGGTGTCATGAAGCATGTTCACCTGCGCATACGCCTGCATTGTCTCCAGGTCTTCTTGTGCCGTGAAGAGACAGAACTCCGTACGGGTCATATCGTCGGACAAAGTACCACCTGGGGCTAAAAAACAAAGCAAAAACACAAGTATAAAACATCCATAATATGAATATAAAGTGTAATAATTCTCATGCAAAACATTCCGAAAATCGTCCTCAAGTAGGTGCCCTTGAAAGTGTAGTTGAACCCCCCGTTTCAGCTCAAATTTGAACACCGAGGTTGTGTCTGAGAAGTGTTTTAGGCAGACACTTCTCGGAAGGACGGGGGATGCATTATCTCCATGGTTGCGGCTCGCAACATCTCCGTTACACGTCCACCCCCCGCAGCTCATACGCGTAGTTGAGTAACAGCTTTATTATGGCCGATGTTGTACATGAAGAACACCACACACTGTGGCCTTATAGCCTACGACAAGAAGTGTCAGCTAAGCTTAAGATGAACATGGCAACAACATCAACTGCACTTCAGACAAGAGTTTTGAGACAAAAACAACGTTGGAGGAGAGGAGTACAACACTTACAAACTAAATGACTATTGATTTTGTACTTGTGAAAAACAGCATGGACTATGTTCAGGTTCATAGAAGACAATACAGACAAAGACACCATCTTGGGTTTGCTGACATGTAAAAGCACACAAAGGAAACACTGGGAATAATTACCCAACATCCCGCCGGCCACCAGGATGTCAAAGAGGGTCTCGGCATAGCGACGGTAGTCGAGCTTGGCGCCAGAGGCGTCGAGGAACTTTGCGACCGCCTCCAAATCAGTGCCAGTTTGATTCAGACCTTGCACGATACTTTCCTGAAACTGGGTAGGGTCAAACCTCTCCTTTTCATCTGTTGAATGAAAGGAAGAGTCAGTCAAAGTCCAAAAATACTACAAGAACCAAGTTTCATGATGCAAGAATTAAATTAAGAATTAAAATAGGTTAGACCTGGAGGTAGCCTCATGAGACATCTATACAATAATTAAATCCACCCTTCCATCAAATCCATCTCACCTCCGTTCAGCTTCACCTCACTATGGTGTTATTAATATTCATCTTCTGAATTATTGCAACCAGTGTATGCGCAAGTGCTTAACATCTCAATTGGGTACGAATATGCAGCATCCCAACTGTGCCCACACACACACCCCCCTCTGTTGGAGCCCATTCAAGTCAGTCTAATAATTGGTGGTGTTGTCAGAAGAACTTCTCTGAACTGATGTTGAATTTGAGCTGGCACGATCCCAAACATTTCCATTGGCCACTCTCATCCACAAGTTCTGGGTGTTTTGGCCATTGGTCATTCTTCCAATTCTGACTGCAGGTGTGTCCCCAGGTATGCCTTAAAGCTTTTCCATACTCCGCGAGACGCGAGACGTCTCGTCTCGCACCTACGTCTGCGAGAACAAGAAAAAAGTTCTCGCCGCACTGGACATTTCATACTCTGCGAGACACTCCGCGAGACACTCCTCAAAGGCCCCGCCCACAGCAGCACACGTCACACGCGCAAAGCATTGTGGGAATCAGAAATAAAACAAAACAACAACAATACATGTCTTTATAATTATGACAGGACGTGTTATATAGATGTTCGTACTTTCTCACGGCCTCGGCCAGCTGTTCCTCAAAACTATCCAATCCTGTACAAACTTTTCCGCGCCGGCGTTTTTAACCACGCCCACTTCCATAATTGACCAATCACACAATAGCTCTCGGACAAGACGCGAGAACAAAGTTCGGCCGGGCTGATGTGTCGAGAACGTCTTGCGAGAACACCTGACCTAGGTCTGCGAGACGAAAATGACGTCATTTTGTGGGCGGGGCACTAGGTGCGAGACGAAACGTCTCGCGTCGTATGGAAAAGCCTTTAGAAGGAGTAGCCTTTGACATGTTTTTGACGAATTGCCAACTCAAAGTCTGCACTTGGCATTATTTTCTTACCTCTCTTTCTAGTTTTGAATCGCTGGCCTGTAAGCGTAGGCTTCTGCTGGCGTTGAGTACTCATAAAAGACGCCCTGGAAGACACCACACACACGTCACTTCCTTTAGGCTCTGGGTCCTCATTGCGCATGAGCAGCACTTTCTATAGCCTCACTAGTAGTGTAGGCATGTATAGCAAACTCCAGAGAACCGTGCCTTATAAAGACAACCAAATACGTGTTGGCCAAGACAAATCACTATGTATATGTAGGCCTATGTGTGTGTGTGTTTGTGGGGTGTGAGAGGGGAATATAATGATAATAGCAATTTTCAGAGTTGCCTCTCTGTCACAGCGATTCCAGTGGCTTCCTTTATTATTTTGTATTATTACCAAAACAATGAATATAAAAGATAGTAACCCAACAAGAAGACCATGTGCTTGTTTGTGAAGGCAGCAGGCACGACATTGGTTTTTGGTTTTGTATCCGACCCCCCTAATTTTTCTTACCCCTGAATCCTGCTGAAACGCTGTCATTCGTGTAATTATAATCGTTCTACATTGTCAAAGCTCAACACGTATTGATTAGACGTCGATGATGAAGGTAACGACCCACTCCAAAATGCATACTATCTTAAAAAAATAAAATAAAGACGTAGCTTAGCAGCTAGCCTGGGCCAGGGCCGCCGGGTGTCTAGACTCTAGACCACACCGCCTCGTTTATCACGGCAAAACAAACACAGACTCGTATTTTATTCAACAAAGACATCACGTATTGGGAATACTTGCTGTAAAAAAAAATGACCACTTACCTCAATCCGATGTATGTCCAAAAACAGTCGACGAGACACGGACCAAGGTTTGGGAGGAAATGGCTGTTGACACTGCGCATGCGCTACGCAACGGCTTTTAACGTTATGCGTTCATAAACACACGACGATTCAAAAATAGGCCTAAATATATATTTTTCACGAGTCACAATGTTCATATTTTATATAAGATAATATAATATAACAGAGTAAATTGTCTATATTTTTTAATCTAAACCATTCGCATGGTAATATACGCACAGTTACGTACAGTTTATATATATATATATATATATATATTACTTTCGTATGCATTGAATCCTCCCTAAATACATACAAATCACTCACCGTGTATCAATGTTATATATAAGACAAGATAATATAAGATAAGACAGAACTTAATTAATCCCGAAGGAAATTCTTGTGCCAGGTTGCATAGCAATATAATAAAACAATAGAGAAATAAACAGTAGAATAATACAAAATAAAATAACAGATTTACAAATTTACAGTAAGTCTAAGTCCTAGGAGAAGTATAAAAATATGGGTAATATAAGATATTCAGTCAGCAAAAACAATGTGGCAATAATTGAAGTGTAATAAAAGGGTAATAATAATAATAATAATGTTAAGAGGAAGTATTGCACATGACATTAAGAATATTGCACATGGTGATGAGAGGAGATGAGAGGTAATATTGCAAGGTAATATTTAGAGGTAACATGATATTAATAATATAGCACGATATTGAGAATATTGCACATGATGTTGGGAAAAAATATTGCACATGATATTGAGAGTATTGTGCATGATGTTGGGTAGTAATATTAATCTTGCACGTGATCTTGAGAAAAATGCACATGATGTTGAAGGGTAGTATTGCACATGATATTGCTCCTATGCATTTAATCCTCCCTAAATAGATACAAATCACTCACCATGTATTGTATCAATTTTATATATAAAGGGGAAATCTGGCCCATGGTATGGTGGGGTTTGTCCAGACCTGAAACTGATGGTAAAACCTCCCGTTCTTGGAGCTCCCCGCGTACACAATAATGTGGTGACCCAATCACAATAAAGTAAAGCAACGTGACTAACTTGTTGCTATCTACAAATATGAACACAGGAGGGGGGTGTTGTGCCATCATGTGCCCCTGATGGCGCGTCAATGAAAAATTTAAATCACTCCACCACCACCAGCACCTCCTCCACCACCATCACCCCTCCCACCACCATCAGCACCAGCACCACCACCACCACCACCATCACCAGCACCACCACCACCACTCCCCTCCCACCCTCCGCGTCGTCCCGTGCAGAAGAGGTGATTATCCCCCTTTTTCTATTTTATTTTAACCCCGTTTTTTAAGTTGACTTACTTACCTGTATATATTTAGTTCTTTATGTAAGTATATTTATACTCATATTTATACATTTGATTGCAATATTGCAGCTTTGTTCCCATATTACTTCATTATAGAATATCTTCAATTGTAAATTAGATTTGTTTTGTTTTTGTTTTTATTTACCACTCGCTTTGGCAATGTAAATGTACGTTTCCCATGTCAATAAAGCTCTTTAAATTGAAATTGAATTGATGAGAGACCGTTGATCCCAGAACAAGCTGCTTCCCATTCAGCCTGGGAGAGAGCCACTCCCCTGTCCTGCTCCGCCTCCTCCTGCTGCTGCTGCTTGCTCCATTCCAAGTCTTGAGGGCCGGATGGGTTAGACGCGTCCAAACTCCATCCAGAACGAGTAGTTATTACTGACTTAAATTAAGTTTAAAGGGGGTTCAGACGGGCACCCGAGACGAGACCTGAAGGAAGGAAGTACCTGCGGAATTCTTACGGATTATTTCCGAGGATAACGTTTCTGATTTATACAAAAAAAGGCAAGTAGACACGTTTAATATTCATATCTATGATTGTTTCTCAGTTTAACAACGCTGGCAGGCTGTCGGTAACGGACTTGCCGACGTATTGTTATTAATGAGTTAGTTTCTCTGACAAAAACGTGCTTCAGCGTAACTTCACTTAACTTTTATCTCCCAGATTCATTCATTTATCTACGCTGCTTGGCAAAATAAAAAAAAGGTTAAGAAACTGGACTGTGGTTAAATCTGGCAGAAATTCAAATCAAACGTGTTCATTGCCAGCATCTGCGTTTTCCTCTGGTCTCGAGTAGGATACCAAGGAAACCCAGTCAAACCAGTGCATGTACCCAGTACAAACCCAGTCAAACTAGTACATGTACCCAGTACAAACTAGTGCATGTACCCAGTACAAACCACTAGTTTGTACTGGGTACATGCACTAGTTTGACTGGGTTTGTACTGGGTACATGCACTAGTTTGACTGGGTTTGTACTGGGTACATGCACTAGTTTGACTGGGTTTGTACTGGGTACATGTACTAGTTTGACTGGGTTTGTACTGGTACATGCACTAGTTTGTACTGGGTACATGTACTAGTTTGACTGGGTTTGTACTGGGTACATGCACTACTTTGACTGGGTTTGTACTGGGTACATGCACGAGTTTGACTGGGTTTGTACTGGGTACATGCACTAGTTTGTACTGGGCACATGCACTGGTTTGACTGGGTTTGTACTGGGTACATGCACTAGTTTGTACTGGGTACATGCACTGGTTTGACTGGGTTTGTACTGGGTACATGTACTAGTTTGACTGGGTTTGTACTGGGTACATGCACTGGTTTGACTGGGTTTGTACTGGGTACATGTACTAGTTTGACTGGGTTTGTACTGGGTACATGCACTAGTTTGACTGGGTTTGTACTGGGTACATGCACTAGTTTGTACTGGGTACATGCACTGGTTTGACTGGGTTTGTACTGGGTACATGTACTAGTTTGACTGGGTTTGTACTGGGTACATGCACTGGTTTGACTGGGTTTGTACTGGGTACATGTACTAGTTTGACTGGGTTTGTACTGGGTACATGCACTAGTTTGACTGGGTTTGTACTGGGTACATGCACTGGTTTGACTGGGTTTGTACTGGGTACATGTACTAGTTTGACTGGGTTTGTACTGGGTACATGCACTAGTTTGACTGGGTTTGTACTGGGTACATGTACTAGTTTGACTGGGTTTGTACTGGGTACATGCACTAGTTTGACTGGGTTTGTACTGGGTACATGCACTGGTTTGACTGGGTTTGTACTGGGTACATGTACTAGTTTGACTGGGTTTGTACTGGGTACATGCACTAGTTTGACTGGGTTTGTACTGGGTACATGCACTAGTTTGACTGGGTTTGTACTGGGTACATGTACTAGTTTGACTGGGTTTGTACTGGGTGGGTACATGCACTAGTTTGACTGGGTTTGTACTGGGTACATGCACTAGTTTGACTGGGTTTGTACTGGGTACATGTACTAGTTTGACTGGGTTTGTACTGGGTACATGCACTAGTTTGACTGGGTTTGTACTGGGTACATGAGTTTGACTGGGTTTGACGCAGAGGTAAAACGCAGATGCTGGCAATGAACACGTTTGATTTGAATCTCTGCCAGATTTCACCACAAGTCCATTTCTTAACCTTTGT